>OMNM01002380.1:0-11219 GCA_900302745.1 Parablennius parvicornis | reverse complement strand
AAAAAAAAAAAAAAAAAAAAAAAAAAAAAATCAATAAAATCTCCTTAAATGTTAATCACTAAGATAATATTAAACATACACTATAATTCTTTAAATAAAAGCAGTATTCTTGTTTGTAGTGTATTCTAGGGTGTGGCTGTGTTCATTGAAGGCTTGTTTTTTTGAGGAGCAGTCACTTACAACTTTCAATTAGAATAAAACAGCTGGTAGTTTGATAAGTCAATCTCTGTTTCACTGTTTCTCTCTCTCTCAGCGCTTGAACAACTGAATGATTGTTATTGATGTCTCACAATAGTCTGATTTCAGAGTCATTGAGATCATAATCTTTACTGCACGCAATGGTTTGTGTGAAAGGTTGGAAGGCATGTTCCTTCCAGTCAAATAAACAATAAATCAAAGTAATAAGAGCCCAGGTTCAATCCTGGGTTTACAGCAGTTGTTTTCATAACACCTTGATAGTGTTTGAAGCCAAGCATCTCATTTAAGCACTTTGAAATTTGAAGCCAAGTTGTAAACATTTGTAGGGAGTCACTAAATGTGGATTTTATAGACCTCTACCACCCCCTACTGTCAGGGAGAAGAACAACAGTGAGGGGCAACTGAAGCTGCACATGCACACAGTGTGCAGGTAGACCCACATTAACTACACACACGCGAACCGACACGGAGAACAGGACAAGCGGTAATGCCAGACGCTCACAAGGAAACGCTAATGTTTTGGAGAAACAAGAAAAGCTGTCGGCGGACTGGGTCTTCCTGTGTACACAGTCAACACACACAATGAGATAACACCTCCAACAGTCTGAGATTGTGCGGCCACCTCAGGCTTTCAGGTTATCTTCAGACTGACACCATGACGTCTGGTCTGATTAAACTGCATTAGCTCACTGCTGCTTAAGACGAGGAGTCAGATGCCCTCGCCAGCACACAAACAGGCTCTTAACACGGAATATCATCACATCAAATTGACATATGCAAACACACTGGACATCACAAACATCGTGGTTTATGGTTGTTAATTTTGCTATTTTGGTTTATTTTATTCACAAAATTCTCGCTGCTTGTTAGCACATTTGCATCCATATAAAGTGTGACTCTGACGTTATTATTTATATTTGTTGCAGATAATTTATTGGCTTTGCATGTGAACGTCAGTCTGACCTGGATGTCTCTGGCTCTCTCATAGGATTGGTAAGCGATCTTCTCCTCCATGCTGGCCAGCTCCTGCTTGAGGTTGAGGATCTCATTCTGGTGCAGTTCAGTCAGGTCGTTCAGCTGTTCCTCCAGACGCTCACACCTGAACACACACACGAGCAAGTCAAGAAAACACACAAGAGAGTCAGAGGCATAATTAGCTTAGACAAAGAAACACAGGGAGGAATTAGTGAAAACAGACCCTGAAGGCACCTGACCACATGGCACCCGACTGAACTAATGACTCCTCCTGACAAGATTAGGAAATCCTTACTCATCTGCTGATCCAACTGACCAATCAGAGAGCATCAGCAGTGTGAGACCGGCCAATGGCAAGTGCCCAGCGGGAGGAGAGGGATCTATAGTGATGTTTCTTTTGGCATGCTTATACATGAGGACGGACAAAACAAGACAGAAATAGACTCCAATATCCCCTATGAGATTTAGTTTTTTTTAAACATATAAATCAAGACAGAAAAAAAGGCACATAACTTTAAAATCATATATCGATTAATAAAGCACTAATCTGGAAATGGCAAGTATATATTAGGGGCATCCAGAGCAGGTCTGATCCAGAGCAGGAAATGAAGAAACAACATAGATGTTTGTTCTCTCAGACTTAAACATCAGTTTTAATTGCTACTTGAGAACATTGTTGAATTGTTGCATACATATCTAACATTCTGTTATCAACAATAAAAACAATAAAAATAATTCTGAGTAACTTTTCATCTACATTATGAGCGAATAATTCAACTCCCCATACGCAGGCTATAAACAGCTCTTGAGTGGCCCCTCCTGCCCGCCGGGTATTATTTTGGTCGTCGAGGACAAACACTGACTGTTCTGTACTTGGTCTTTTTAGGAAGAAACAGCCTCATGTTTGATTTTTCATACTTGACTTGCTCGCTGGCTACATTTCTGGCTAATCTTCATGCCATTTTTGTCTGAACATTTAGAACCACATGTGTTTTCAGTCTGAATGCGGCGCTGGGAAAAGGGCTGAAATAACGTTGGTGATCTTTGTACTAATGGGACACCCTTGAACTGTACAGGTGTGTCTGGAGGCTGCGGTTTAAATGTCAACCGCTGCCTTGCTACAACAACATGCTCAGTGTTTTGAATGCAGCAGCAACAAAAAGCTGTTGGAAAAAAAAATTAATAATAATGAGACTGTGAATAAATATATGCAAGGACAAAAGATGATGATTTTAGGATGAGAATAAAAGAAGCTGTTTATGTAAAATGTTCACATTAATGTAAACGAACTGCAGGTCAAGGTTTTATCTTCTGTCTGATGACATAATTGCTTAAGTACATGCAAGGTGAGTAATGGCCATGTCGACATAGAAGTAGATATAGTGGCGACATGATTGTGGTCAGAAGTATTTCATTAAGTAAACTAGGTCTTCCTGTCTTCACACTTAAAATTTCATGAAACATCTTGTAATTACTACAAAGAAGTTTAAGAAGGTATAAAACACATAGAATGTGTCTTTTTGTCTTTACCTAAACCGTTCTTCCTGCAGTGCTTGCATAACAACAGTGTAGTCTCTCTGATAGTGGGTCTTCACGCTGTCCAGGCTCTCCTCGAGCCTTGTCTGGCCATCTCGAAGCTCCTGCATCTCCTGCAACAGCATGTCCAGGCTGGAGCTCTGGCTCCTCTCCAGTGTGTTGCCTTTCGAACTGGGCGGACCCCCTGGGGCCCCGGTGGTGCTGTTGGCCCCCGCTGAACCTGATGTGGCACTGGAGCAGTCGTCCTCGCTTCCATACTTTGGACTGGACTGGAGGTGATGTCCAGCGCTGGCCAGAGAACGTCCACCTGCGCCTGTCACGGCTTCTTCCACCGATGGGTCGTCCAGAGAGTCTTTAAGGGAGGGGATGTTGTCAGCGCTGCCGAATTTGTTGCGAATGAGTGAGGCGATCTCCCGGGGTTTGGAAACGACTACGCCTGCGGCTGAGTGGGTAGCCTGCGAGAAGCTGGAGAGTCCCCCCTTGACACTGTCGACCACGCCTTCACTGAAGCCCGTGACTTTGGCTCCAACATCCTTCAGGCCCTGCTGCATGTCCCGCAGAACATCCTTGGGCTGGCGGGGGATGCCGTTGTGTTCCACCTCCCGAAGCTTCCGATGGTAGTGCTCCAGTTTCCTTTGTAACTGCTGGATAGTCTGTGCCGACTTCTGGTTCTTTTTCTCAAAAACCTGCCATTCACAGGGCAAGGTTTTAGTATACTATGAGACAATTATTCAAGTCACATATATAGCATATAATAGGTTCCCTGTAAATCTATACGGATAAACAAACCCAAAAAACTTAAATGTTGATGCACCATAGACAATTTGGTGCCTGGATTTACCAAAATGCCCATAACTGATTAATAGTTTAACACACAGTACCTGTTTAATGCGTGTGCTTTGCTGTTTGTCGGCATTGTTGGCCAGCTTGAGGTACTCTGCGACATTGTCATCCCTGGCTGTCTGTTCAATCTTTATCTGCTCCGTGAGCTTGAGGATCTTTTGTTGCAGCTGGGCAATGGCCTGCTTGGTGCGCTGGGGGTCTGGCGTGCTGTCCTCACCCCCTGGGAATGAACCGTCTGCCCCACATGAAACAGCCAGGGGTGTCTGACCGAGCCCGCTCACCTCCAGCCGGTCAATCTAAGACAAAGAGACAGAGACCGTCGAGTTGGTGAAGGTTGGTAAAGTGACAAAAATGGTGGATTTAACAGCAAAATTTTTAAAGAGAGGAAGTGTGGGCCACATATGATTTCATCATCATTTTGCTGACATGTACAAAAAAAAGGCTTCTGCATTTCTGAACCCCGTGGCCTGGAAAGAGGGCAAATGAAGTCAGTTGAAAAAGCAACGTGCGGTCACTTTATCAGAAGTGGAAGTAGATTCAAGCTTTTCTTGAGAAAAGAGGGAAAAAAAAACTTACACAAAACTGAAGGTGTGAATCAAGCTTATCATCAAGGCAACACTATCAGCCTGATCTGTCTTTTTTCCTTGTTTGAGCAGTGAAGGCATTGAAGCTGAATCAGAGTATATCAGATTTTGGTTTAAAACTTGACATATTAGTAATTTGTGTCTATTTTACTGTCTGAGATACTGAATGCATAGGTCACAAAGCAATTGTGCACACACGCCATCTCAACTGATCCCCCCCCCCTGCATTTAAAATGAATAACCTGTAGGACCTTCAATCACAGCCAGAGGATGAGATTCATTTCACCAGAGAAAAGGGGATGAACACATTACACACTGACATGTTTTAGTAAGAGATGGATGAAAATACTGTAAAAACTCAGCAGCTGAACCACAAGCGCTCAGGGTCCAAGCCAAAGACACGACAAAGCAGATATCCAGGGCGAGAGTTGAGATACAACGACTCTATAAAGTTATCATTTTTCACTCTGACCATCATTACTGACACACCATAATAGGCAAAAATGTGCAACAGCGAGTCTCACCTGTAATCCGAGCGGGATGACTAATTGATGACAAACGCTACGGTCTACATAAATCGCATATCCGGGAGAAACTAAAACTTCTGACATTCTGACAAAATGCACTTCGCAAGTTCCACTGATAAGCGCAGGAAAAAAAAAAAAAATTCATTTTCGTTCACTTTATCGATCTGTGCGCAGAAAAGCGGAGCTCACCTTTCCATTGGTCAAACGGAGAAACTGTTCCCAGTGCATTTTCCCCGCAGTGAAGCCGAGTTGTGTGTTTTCATCTGGACTGAAACTGCTACTAAAGTTTCACAGCTCGGTCCTGCTTTGTTAAAAGTTTCTTGTGAGACTCCGCCGTCGCTCTGAGTCGCTCTGCTTGTTGTGAAAGTTGAAGCGCACCTGAGAGCGGAGAGCGAGCTCGGCAGCGGGCGAAGCCCCGCCCCCTCCTGCCCCCAGACGGCCGGGTGAGATGACATCATCCCCTCACACTCGCGGGTATGTCAATCATCCGCATAGCGCAAACATCCTCTCATAAAGACTCTGATTTCACTCAACGAAACCAGGTTAAAAACAAAAACAAAAACACAACAACAAAAACAACAAACAACAGTTAATCCCAGATATTACATTGTTTTAACAATAAGACCCACCATTATTAAACTGATTTCAAAACCTTTGTGAGTCAGTATCAAAGAAATTACACTATTGATTATTTCAACTTTGTATTCTACCCTATCTAATAACATAAACAGATTCGTTCCTCATCTCCCCACACATTTCACATGGTGCTATTGTGACAAATGTACTGCAATATTGGTGGTTCTAAAACGTGAAAGAAGGTGGGAAAAAAGTATCAGTGGGTGAACTCATGAAATCAGTATAAATTGACACAAGAGGATAAACAAAGCGACTGCCTCAGTTCATAATGAGTTAAGTGAAGTATCTGAAACCCTAATCTACTACTGGTTTTTAATAGGCACTCCAATGTAGTCAGGGAAATCCCACATGTAATTATCAAACACACAAATGAGCATGTAAGACAGCATTTAAAAACATTTAAAAAAAAGCAAGAAAAATGTGTAACACACCAGATTATTTCTACTTTTAAAATAATGTATGTATGTTATTGTATGTAACCCAGAGATAGGTAGCACCTTTTTGTGATCAGACAGTTACTTTGCAAAGTGAAGTCCCGTAGTCGATTTGACCAAACGGTCACATGGCAGACCAAGCCTGGACCACAACGTGAGAATACATCCCAGTCAACCTGTCAAGCCTTCCTGCCAGTCAGCAGAGAAATAATGGAAGGCCAGAAAAACCAGTCAGACGTCACTTAACGCCACACAACAAACATGAACAATACATTCCTCTTGGTACTTTCCAAAATTGCCAGGAACCATGAGTCATCCTGACGTTTCGGCAAAATAGGCTTTGAATTAAAATGTTTTACATTTTGAGTCCTGTCCTGTCACGTTGACAAGAGATCGCTCAGTTGTACTCAGCAAATGTTGCGAATCATTATTAAAGCTTCTTGACGAGCAAATGAATCAGACATCCAGAATAGCCTGCTGAGCAAGCGTGGCAAAACCAGAGAGGTGTTTAGAGCAGCACCTGGTCAGTACACAGCTATATAAACAAAGCGCTATTAATAGCTTTGCCAGTACAAACTTATGTCCGAGATTTCATTCACATGAGTGATTCATGAACTCAACTCACGCTGCAGTTTTTTTAGTTTCACAGATCACTCAATTATCTGTATAATCAAATTCATGCCTTTTTGTAAAGATAAAGAGAGCAAAGGACGATTCCGCTGAACAGGGCTATCCCACCAGAGATAATGGTTTTAAACACAGATAAGAAGGTCTAGTAACCTGTACACATTGATATCAAATGAACACCTTCGTGAGCGAAAATATTCATGCCAGTTTTTCAATTACGTAAGCGCAGGAACCACATACACCCAATCCTTCAGGTGCTTTCTAATCATTAGCAATGACTCTTGCAGCTCATACATTCTCTAAACTATGTCAGTTCTTATTCTGATCTATTTTTTACTAGCTCACGGTACTGTCATGCTGCCCCTCATAGCAAAGCGCTGCTTCATTCCAAGCTTTTTGAGGCACATGAGGAGCCCCAGTTACGGGACAAACCAGAGTTGTCTGTACAATGTGTCATCTCCAAATGGTTGAGTTTGTCTGTGACTAATCATGCATGTAATTAAAGATTGTGAGCTGAAAGATTAGGCTAATTTCCCAGGGTTAATATCGCCAAATACGATGACGTGCTGAGCCACTGAAGCAAGAAACTACAGACACTGTTTTACTGGAGTCTGTGCAGCTTATGGGGGTATCTGTGAGTTTGTTTGTGATTGGGGGGTGTTGCCTGATCCCACTCTGATTAGACCTTATCAGTATGACATAAAAAACAAAGGGTATGTGTGGACCTGTCCCCTGCTCTACAGCTACATTCATACAACCCAAACTAATGGAAAAAACTTCTCTCTCTGCTGCATGTCTCAGTCTGGGAACACCGGCTGGTTTGTATAAGAACTTCTGATCCTCGCAAAGCTGGTTAGAGCCATGACAGGGCAACTCTGACTTACCTAGGATTGGCCAAAGGCCTGGGAAAAGCTCAGCTAAACCTAAACACTCAAACCTACAAAATGCATTTCACACAAAAAGGTATTTAGAGAGCGTTAGCGAGCTAACATTGTTAGATATGCATCACACATAATTAAATACATGCAGCAGGAACATCTTGTGCTGGCCCATCTGAATCTCTCTCTGCCACAGAGGACACAGAAATGCCCCAAATTCCTGCCTGTTCGATGTAGGTCACAGAGCAAAAAAAAAAATGTCTTCGTGCTGTCATCAGATATTTTTTGGTTTAAATGATTCCACTTCTCATTTCTCTCTACTATGAAACTCGCCCAGCTTTCTTCTCCTTAAAGTCCCTTAAATTTTTTCAGATTTTGTGAATTCACTTCCTTGATTTAGGACACAGATAATGTGAAGATGCCCTGATGGTCAGATAGCATAAAAAGACACAGTCGGAGGATCTTGTCAGACTACTGTTATCTTCACTCTAACCAGGTCAGTGCGGGTGGAATTTGAACCCCACCTCCAACCCTGACTTTAGCTTGTTTAAAGATGTATGAATTTTACACGTTTGAGAACAAAACAAGATTATCAGAAAATCTTTCTTATGTTTCATGCTTATTGCTTATATAATGGTCCTGAAGACATTATTCAGTAGTGACACATCAGATAAAAGCCACACCACTGCAACATGCCGTGATTGTTTTGGATATAAACATTTCGGTCTGCAACACTGAAGCTGTCGTACACTTTTTTTGTGTTCTCTGCTGTCAAGGTCAAGTTTCTGCGATTTGTACACCTGAGTGCAGACACACAGCACCTTGCTGGTTGTTGAGCCAAGCATTTCTACTGAAAGGCTGTGAACTTCCTCTGATGTCAGCTCTTGTGTTTTTTGTCAAGTGGCCAGTTCACATGCCATGACGAAAAAGTGATACTGCGCAGATATGGTAACTTCAGGTTTCTCTCTGAGAAAGCTGCTCTGCTCCACACCTCACCAATTATAGCCTTCTCTGAGGTATTGGAAATGTACTGAACTGATATAGAACAGGATATCAGGGAGTTTTAGCAATTGTAGGCTGGGTTACCTGGCTCTGATCCTTCTTATCTACAGAGTCCAATATCCATGAGGAATGGACATTTGGATAAACAATTCAGGAGTTTAGAAGTGTATGATTAGAGCCGCACCGTCCATCTTTAAATCATTCAATAATCCATTTACACCAGCTGTATCTCTCTGACTTGATAACTCAAGAGTTCCCGAGTGACTGAACTTCACACTTGTGATTAGTTGATCTGATCTTTAACCCCACCATCTGGGAATCGGAAAGCAAACAGAATCGGCATGGCAACAGCGTGACAGCACTGAGACATCCAGGGGATTTTACAAAAACGTATTAAAAAGTATCCGTGTGAGCTGCACACTGTGAAGCTTTGGTAGTTAAGCATGCATGTTGATGCCATGCACAATGCGCGGAGTTGCATATTCATTTATTTATCAATATTTGGCCATTTAACATAATTTCACAAGTGACACGTCTATGCCATATCTGACACCAGACCTGTTTGCCCTCATCCGTTTTTCAGGGTTTCATATACTGTCCCATTGTGTTCAATTAAACAATACTGAAATTTACACAAAAATATGTTTTTTTTGTTGTGTTTTTTAATATTTCCTTTAAGGGGACCCAGTGTCACAACAATGAACCCCATTCACCAGCAATAAAGAATTACATAACTCCATGCAGAGCTGGACAAGGGGCAATTTACTCAACACATGCACCCATGAACTATATTAGAACGCAAAGTTGCACTCATAATCTCACACAAGTGTGCACGCACATGCACGCACGTCTGCCAATCCATTCAGCAAACAACCACAACAATAACAACAACAACACTCATGATGTAAGTATTGAGTTTCAACATGGTCTTTTAAACAGGACATCAATACGAACATCCAGTGCAAACTTGATTTACTGTGGTGGCGACAATTTCCTCAAAAACATAAAGAATATATCAACTTCAGTAACATAAATAAGTGAAACATTGACAAACAAGAACAACATCCAGGCGGACACTCACAGTGGTGGGGGTGGGAAGTGGAGAGGTGTCAGCAGTTACCAGGTTGACGATGACCTCCATGGCAGAGAGACGCATGCGTGCTTCTTGGGATTTAGTTTGCTTATCTATTTGTGTGTCTCATGGGAGACAACTGCTGTGAGGGGGGAAAAGAGGGGAACCCTTACACTTGTAGAGTTCTCATCACTCAGGACATATCATCAAGTGAAATTCCATTTAACTTGAACTCTACTGGACAAAGACTTCAGACAAGACTTTCAGATCCAAGAGAGAGACGTTCCTCAAGGTCCATGACCACGCTTCAGTGCAAACAAACTCTGCAGAGTCAGAGCACCTATGGAACGCACGCCTGCACTTCAGCAGGCACCCCAGCAGAGATGGTAAACTGTATGAAGACTCGCCAGGTTGGATGTAGGCAGCAGTGAAAGAAGAAAGAGTCTACTGTGAAGTTGAGTGTTCAAAGAGTCCATCGGGTATAAAATCCTCAGAGGGAGAAAAGAGAGGCAGACCCAGAAGACGGATGTGAGGGGAGCACGGGAGCAGGCAGGGAAAAAAGAGCCCACCAGGAGCTGTCACTGAGAGGGAGACGGAGTGAGAGAGAGAGGGAGCAAAGGAGAGCGGGGTTGTGGGAAGGCTTCACGATGGGAGGGGGGGGACTTGAGCTAGAGTTTCTAGGCCATTTCAGCTTCAAAACTTTGGGTAGCTCAGGCAGAAAGAATAAAGAAGAAGAAGCTTCTTCCTCATTTCAATAATTACACAGTTTGATTGTCTTGGTTAATTGATTTCCTGATTGTAATTAATCACCTTCCACTGTCTGTGTGTACACTGGACAGGCAGACTGGGACACATAATTTTGACTAACAGTAAATACTGAACAACCTGACCTGTGCCCAAAGTACTGCATTACTTTAAATCAGATTGTATAACTAAACTACACAGGGGTGAATGCATAAAACGTTTTCATTTAACATAGAAAACAAGAGAAAAGACCTGGATTACCACAGATTACACAGTCATATGATGATTACAAAGCTGCTTTTCAAAAGTGTGCATACATGTGCACACACGTGACCAATGGTGTTCCTATGTTACGTACATGCTAATGTATTCACATCCAAAAACAGCATTGCTTGGTGTACAAAGTATCTTAGTAAAAACATTTTCATTACAAAGTATTTTCAGAGTGAAATCTCAAGTCACCTCAAAACAGTCCCACATACAGTGTTTGCTGAGCGTAATTGTTAAAAACATAAAATCTCTTTGGATTTCCGAGCCATCACTTTCATATGGCTCCAAAGCAATTAGCGAGAAAAAAGTAAAGCAGGTAGGGGGTGTGAGGGGTAAGGCAGGACTCGGGCTACTAAAGACTTCTGAGCAGAAGCCGACGGGAGGGAGGAGGGGGAACAGGCCATGAATAGGCTTTAATGAGCGCGCGGGAGGAGTTTGGGGGCCCTGAGAGAGAGGAGAGGATTGGGGGGCAAAGGCTTCTTACATAAGGACAAACTAAACTTGCTCAGATAGAAGTGTGACGTGTTGGTTTGACCATGGTACAAAGGAAAAGGTTATAAAAGGTTGTGCTTAGTCATTATTGTAAAAAACTCTATTGTTAATGTCAATAAATCAGTGCAGTTGTTGTTTTATTTTGCCACTCTTTAACTCATACTGTAATCAAGAAAACTGTATCTGGACTCCACTGACTGGAAGTGAACACATCACGCTCGATTTTTCTTGCAGCTGACTTAACTATTGACCCGAAGTCATTCAGGGGAATCCAACACTGAACAGCCTGACTATCAGGTTCCTCTCAGCATGAATGTCAGTGTCATTTCAGCCTAAAGTATCCCCTGGAGGTTATATGGATCCCAGCCACTCCGGTCTGTCCAGAATACTCACTCTTTAGG
>OMNM01002379.1:0-12258 GCA_900302745.1 Parablennius parvicornis | reverse complement strand
AGAGTTGGCAGTCGTTCTCAAAACTGCATAATTGATGCTGTTTGTGGAGTTTTTGAAATAGCTCCTGCTGCCAAACAGAACCGGTCCCTTCTGAGAAGCTCTTTGTTCTTCCAGCAACACTGTGTTAAATTCTGCAGCATAATGACTTCACCTCACATCAATAAAATCTCTTTTGGTTTGTTTCCCACTCAGTTTGAGTCCAAAATGGGTTTCATAACGAACTGATTGGTGTGTTTTTTTTCCTTTGTTTTTTTATTTTTGGTTTTGGGGGGAGTTACATCATGGCATCATGTACTTCATAGTCACGACTATAAAAACCATTTCGAGTCATATCAGAACAAAAACTTTTACGATGTGAGGTTACTTAGGTTTATTAGAAAAGGTTGACGAAACATGGAAGATCATTTCAAAGTGTCACCACAAAGAAATGGCCTTTACCACAAATCACTCGGACATATTTAAAATAAATCACATTAATAACTGAAAAACGATTAATTGTTGCAGTGAGCTGAAATCTCTAAAGTCTGTTTCAACAAATGAAAGTCATCTGGAGCCACAAAACGTGTTTCACCTTCAACATGAGGATAATACAGCTCGCAAGGTTGAAGGTTAGGGTTTTGACTGTTCTCTGAAGTTGTATCTTTTTAAGTCACTTTAGCCATACTGGCTTTCTTGTTTTAAAAGCTAATTTGCAGAGTTGGCTATTTTAACCATTATGCTTGCTGTTTATCCACTTTCTCAGTATTTCATTAGGCATTTTAGGTATTTCATTTATCTCATAAACTGTTAAACCACTCTGACCTTTTTGATTCCACCATTTTTAAACCAATTTTTAGCTGTTTCAGTCAGTTTTTGTGTATTACACCTTTGTAAAAACAAATTTTTTCCTTCATTTCGTGATTTTTGTTGATGTTATTTTTAGTCATTTTATCTGTTTTTAAGCCGCTTTTATAGAAAAAAGAGAAAAGATGGAGACACTGGCTTACATGGTGAAAACTGGGTTTTATTTGAACTTGTGAATGGATGTAGAATATAAATGAATACAAATCCATGTCATCTCAACAAAAATGGACTTTTAAAATATAGAGCAAACAATAAGATCAATTTAATTTAATTTCTGCATTTTTGTCACAGAAAAGTTTTGCGATTTGTAAACGATGTCCGCTCACACAGAAATGGCAGAAAAATGATGCAGTTAGTGTGTATAGCCACTAGTGGGCGCTGTTTGTCTTGTAATGAAACCACACATATATGCAGGCAAAAGAACAATATCTGCGGGTTGTGGCTCTGTTCGCCATGTAATCTGAACAAAATGGATGTATCAGACTCAGAATATTCCTTTAAGATTGCTGTGATTCACTGGTACAGTTACGATCATCGACGCTATAAGCCACCAGATCAGTGAAAACAATTTCTAACACAACCCAGATGCTTAAACTGCAGCAGCAACCGTACAGTTGAAAAGATAATGTTTACATTCCCACACATACAGAGGATCTGTTCTGAAGAGAAACACACATACGTTTGTTTACAAAGAAAAAAAAAAAAAAAAAAACCAACTCCACAGGGCACCTTCAATGTGGGTCAAGCTCCAAAATCACATTGAAATCCCATAATGCAATTGGTTAGGGTGTCTTCATTAGACAGTCAGTACACCCACGAGCTTCCAGCGCATGCCTTTAGGTGGCATTTTGGGCTTTTTTTTCTCTTTAGAATCTCGGTCTCCTAATCTAGGACAAAAATATCACTGATGACATCAGCGGGGGAAAATAAGTTTACAAAAACCAAACTGACCCTAACACGAGATGCTGGTACAGAGCGCCATGATGTGGTGCAGATTCATCCATGAGGATTTCAGGGTGCTTTCATCCACATCCCACCAAAATGAAATATGTTTCCAATGACCAGTCAAATGAATGAAATTAGTACTTGAGCAAAAGGCGGCGTTAATAAAATGATGACATATGTGTGATTTTGGTTGTGTTGATTGAGTTGTGATCAAGTCAATGTTCTAGAAGACACAGGAAAGTTTCAAATCAAGTTTGAAATCCAGAGAGTGAACACCAAACCCCCAAAGTGATTTAGACGTTTTTGAGGTTTATTCTTGTTGATCTGTGATGTTCGATTTTCAATTGAACCCAAATACATCACGGAGAAGCTTCTAATGAAGTGCACAAAATAGCGTCTCTCATTTAAACGCTGCCATGACGAGTGACGTCAAAATGGGCGCATCAACGTCTCAAAGCAAAGTGTCTAGTTTGACATCAATCTCTGAATTTTCCCTCAATCCAAGTAGCTACTTTCAGCATGTCTTTGTTACTCATAAACGCACAATATCCGGCACCCAGGTGAACGGATCTGGCACAAGAGATCATGCATCAAGGGCGCCTGCAGACGAGACCCGTCATCCTCTGACATGGAGGAAAAGGGTGAACATGAGGAGAATTTTATCCCGGGGTATTTAAACTCAATTCTCTGATGACACACAGCCGACCGTTCCGTAGCTGAATGGGAACAGAAAGTAGAATACAGATCAGCACAGGCTGTCCTTTCAACAGCAGTGACAAGGTGAGGTCTGGGATTGCCAGAAACCTGCATGAATATCTTGTGAGATTTTAATTCGGTTCAGAGCCTGTTTGCTGCTTGACTGGAGGCGACGTGGTGACAATCACCGAGATGCGTTTCCTCCAGCTTTCCTTTTTATCTTCTTTTATCTTTTGTCTCCTCTTTCTTTTGATCTGTGCCCTACCGAAATCAATCAGATGCTCCCCTGAACGGAACAGAAACTGTACCAAAGTATGTTCCAATTTGTAGTCTGCGGGCGAGATTGCTCTTACTCTATATGAGCAGAGAGCTTCCCTCTTTGTTTTTACCTTCTTCACCTCAGGGTTGAGGTCGGAGGAATTCCTCAAGTTGGTTAAAGTGTCTGCAATTTAGCCTCAGTCGCTCTTTGAGCTGGCGAAGATGCAAAGAAGATCTGGATGAAAAGGATTGATTTGCTGTCACCCTACGTCAATGGAAGCAAGATATTGTTTTGTAAATGAGAATTCAAAATCATGTGAATAAGAAGCATTGGGGTCGTCGGGACGCTCACAGTCCTGTTGTTTTGAAAGAAAGAAGTCACCAGTGAGTCAAAAAGGCAGCGACAAACTCACGAAGTCATTCGAAACACGCTGAGCCGTCCTCCATGCATACATAGTTAAAATCAGGACCCTGGAAGAGAAGCATATTGTCCGTCCACTCTTAATGACTTGATCCTGAAGAGTGAGGCCCGCCACCCTACCAAGGCTCGTGCATGCAGAGAACAACACACCTTAAACATAAACACTGGGAGATCGCGGACATTTGTGTGAACAGTCGACCAAGTTGGATTGTTAATACAGCGACTGTCAACTGTAAAACTACCAAGTTCCAGAACTGATGGATCAAAAACGAACTTCAACACTTCATGTTGAGTTTACAGTATCAAGCCACCACGCTCACAATCGATAGCTGTCAGAAGGTTACCAGCAATTCTGTAAACTCCCCAAACAACACACACAAACACACACAAACACACACACACACACACACACACACACACCCGGTACACACATGGAACTCAGTTTGTCTCCTCAGTCTACGGTTCGATAATCTGAGAAGTTTGAAAATCGCCACGCTAGGTCGACAAAGTATTTCTCCCTTTAATGTCCAAATTCCACATTGTTGTCCAGCTTGTGTAAGTACATTCCTAGAATAGAATGTATAACAGTTCTTTGAGCGCCAGACTTTATCTTTTAACCCTTTGTTCTGTTTTAGACCTTCATTTGGTACTTTTTTTCTCACACACACGCTAAGCCAATGGTCTTTTTAATGTCGGAGCCAATTTGGTAACCCTCGTCCCTCTAACGTTTCAGCTGACGTCCTTATGTATACCGAAGCTGCTGACTACGATATGAGGTAGCTTCTCTTTATATTCTTCTTCAATGTTCGTTGATTAGCGTATAAGAGAGTGTTTTAACCTTTACTGCAGCGATTTAGAGAAATCCAAATGGTCAGCAGAAACTCTTGTTTAGTTCATTTGCAGTATATGTTTGAGGTTATTATCTAAATGGGTATTTTCACAGCCTCGCCTGGACTTTCCCCGCTACTCTGAGGGGTTAAAAGGTTCAAAAGGTGGACGGCCGGAAACTTTCATGACGTTTTTCTTGTTTATTTTCTTTTGTTCTGAAACAATTTCAAGCTCGACAACTCATTGAGCTGTAGATTCAAGGTCTCTTCACACAGTGACAGGGCTGGGTTTACCTGCAGGCGAAAACATGACAGTTTTTACTTCCACAGGCAATTTAAAGTCCTTTAGCACTTCAAACATGTAAGCAATTAAAAATAAATAGCTGAGAGGTTGTAGTATCATTTGAATACTGCGCTATAATATAATAGAACCTTGGACAGCTCATCCACAACATTAAAACCACAATTATACAAATTAAATAACATTACTTTGAAAAATTAAAAGTGAATTCATCACCTTCATATGATCAAATGATATATGCTTCATATGATCTAAGCAACAGTGGAAATTGGGGATTTTCTGACTTGACAGTTTAACTGAACAGGTTTTGAAGAATGTTTCTGTTTTTAAAAAAATGGACAATATGGCCCCATTTTCACAGCAGCGATATCAAGTGAAAATGGAAAGTTTTTCATGTTGTGCGACCATTTGCAGGAACACGGCTCAGAACCACTGAAAACACAATTTTTTTTTTTTTTTTTATTTCCAAGGTGGACATTTTGTAAAATGCTCGGTTGAAAACACGAAATGTTTCTGAAAATCAAACTCAAAAACAAAACATTTTCACCTAAAATGTTGTGTAAATGGAGCCTTGGTGTGTCGGTAACAAGTTCTTCAGTTTGAGCTCTACTTTGTGCTCATGTGAAGCAAAGACTGACTGGTTTCCTCTGTTGATGCTAAGAAATATACATATATATGTCTTAAATCAGTGAGTAAAACAAGAGGCTCATGGGCCAAATCCAGTCTGCAAGTTACTCCAGTCCGTTCCACCAAACCAATATGAGTTGCAGAGTTTTTTTTTTTTAGAAAAATCACTTTGTTTTGCATCATTAAAATTGGCTTTATGTTGAGTTTGCAGTAATATTTGGCATAAATTGTTCAGATTGGAAGAAAAATACACTTTCATCACGTAGCTCTACCCTGCGCCACGACAAAGAAAACCTTTAAATAGCATATTTAAATGTTATTATGGAACTATTTTACCGGTCCGGTTCACTCAAGATGAAATTGGACTGTTTGAGTTCCCCTGAACTAAAATTACTTAAAGAGTCTTTTTTTCCAGAGCTTTTATCCAGTTGGTTTGATTACGCAGTTTATAAAGTTAAACAAACAACAACAAAAAACCCCCAAAATAGTTTAAATATAGAAACTTCTTAATAATGTTATAAATCCACATGTTTACCAGAATGGTGCTCGATAGGTCTCAGCTAAATCTTCGTCAAAGTGTATGTTTTTTCAAAACAGAGCCAAATGGATTGAAAGGCTGTCTGTGGTTTTGACAGACAAGGTCACCAAGGGCAGATTTCTCACAGTTTCGCAAACATCCACCTGCGTCACAGTGGTAATTAACCCCGTCAGGAAATGGTGACGGTAAAACAAAAGAGTGGCGCCTTACAAAGATATTTAGATTAAACCTTTTATATAAGCGTTCATCAGTTAATATGTGAGAAAATTCAAACATAATGAAAGCGGCAAGCAGCGTTGGTCGGGGCCTCGGGCTCTGACCCGTCGGGGTCGGCCCAGTCATTGCCTCTGGTCATATCATGGTCTCTGGCCCTTTTGAAAATACTAATAAAATATACATTTAGAAGGTTTTAACAAAGTTCCATTTTGAAAAATGTGGGGGGCTTTTACTTCAAAAGCCAACTAAGCCATAATCTAGCTAATCCCTAGATATTATTAATGTCTGAACACAGCATATTTTCATAATAGTTAAAATAATTCGATTTTTTGACATTATTCACTGAGTATTTTGGAAACATCTTTCGTGAACAACTAAGTCGATGGAATTGGCCTTTTAATTCCAATACTTATGGGGTAGACCTCGTGTGTATATTTTTGTGTGTGCGTGTGTGTGTAATTTGGTGATTTTTGGAGCATGTTTAAGGGGTGAAATGTGGGTTATTAATGATAAGAGGCACACAGGGGCCTTTGGCTTTCCCAACTTTGAAGTCTAATAAATCGGAAACTACTCCATAACTCAGGAATGTTTTACAGCAGTTTTGAAAAGAAGGGTGTCCTCTGTCATTTCATTGTGTTTTGAAGCCGGTACGAGACGAACAAACAAGTTTTGGTTTGATCGCCATACGATATTCCTCGTGGTGGCCATTTTAGTGTTTGTAGGTGGCGCTACAGAGCACGTTTGGCACCGTGGGGGGGTTCATTTTTACATTTTCTGAAATAATTCACTCATCCTGAAGAGCGTGGCAAATTTGAGAATTTTTTGTGCGTGTTTAGGGGGTGAAATGTGGGTTTTTAATGAGGAGGGACACAGGAGGATTCGACTTTCCCAATTTTGAGGTGTAATAAAATGGAAACCGCTCCATAACTCAAAAATGTTTTTCAGCAGTTTTGAGCAAAGGGTGTCCTCTGTCATTTCATTGTGTTTTGAAGCCGGTGCGATATTCGTCCTCAGAGGAGATAACCTTTGTTTGAAGGCCTTTTATGGGCAAAAATCTTTTTGAAAGGCTATTTGTGGACTTCCTGTTGGATTTAGGTCAGCGGTATCACTACGCCATTTGTAGGTCTCGATGAGACTAACAAATGCGTTTCGGTTTGATCTCCCTGCGACATTTCTATGGCCAGGGTGGCGGTTTTAGTGTTTCATGTCCTAGGTGGCACGAGAGAGCACATTTGGCACTCTGGGGGTTAATTTTAAAGTTTTTCTGAAATTATTCACCCGTCCTGATGAGCCTGCCAAATTTGGTGGGCTTTTGAGTGTGTTTAGGGGGACAAATTTGAGTTTGACTTCATGGAATACTGGAAAACACAACAATGATGATAATAATAATAATAATAATAAATATAACAAAAACAGTAGGGTTCTGGCCTTCCAGGCCGAAGCCCCTAATTATCCAGCTATGACATTAAATCCTAAAAATCGAAACAAATAGTATATATTCCTACTTATGTTGTAGAATGTATTTTGTGATTGCCATGAACTCTGCCGTGTCCGTTTGGAACAAGCTAACAAATGAGGAAGTTATTGAATGTGGTCTCTGTTGAAGCTCAGGTTTACATGTTGGGTTTCACTGGGGAAATCCCAATAATTGCTCTGAGCATCAGTCAAAAGGACACACAGAGACGTGGAACTGCAAGAAAACACTGAGACCTTGGCTCAGGTTTAAAAGGTCATACCGGTTGTTTTTTTTCTCATTTTTAAATTGACCATGGATTCTTCTTTTTTATATGCATGTGAGTCACTGAGTATCTTTGTAGAGGGAGGAAATGCTGCTGCTCTGCATGTTCACCAATGTCATAGTAAATAGTTCTGCATATGTGCGAATAGACGGAATATAAACATAAGTCTTTGCCACCAGTGTGTCATGAATCTCAGTTTGTCACAGTGCACATTTCTGTTTCCTGTTTTATTTTGAGGTTCATGTTGTCCCTCATTTCAGGCTCCTTGACTTCCCCTCCTCATGTGTGATTGCTGCGCCCTGCCCTGATTCTTCCACCTGTGCCTGAGTGTCTAATTGTCTTCACTTGGTGACTGTACTTTAAGTAGAGGCGCAGCCCTGTGTCTTGTTGCCAGTTCGCCTGTGTGCTTTCACCAGTCGCTCCAGCCCTTTCTCTTGTCCCTTTCCACATTCCCTTTCCCTTTTAAGACTAATGAAGAGACACCGTCTCACAGCCTGCTGTGTCCTGCCTTTGAGTCCATGATTCACTCGTGACACAGTCCATATTCTACTGGGACTTTATAGTTTTATAGTTGACAGTCACCGTAATATCAGTCCATCTTGGTTGTCTGTTCTGTCAAAGGAACTATGTGGACATTACCGTTTATCCTAGATTCCCAAACAAATGCGAAATTTTCCAGTGCGACTTATGTGTGACCGCTCTATATTTTTCTTTTTTAAACTCATCATAAGCTACTTTTTCAAAGGAACTATGTGTCTTTCTGTAAAAATATATTACTATTCATCCCAGGCAGGAGAGGGCAGCAGACACTACACGAGCTCACTCTGTTTGCTCTGTGCCTCTTATCTCCCATCCAGGGAGGGGCTCATTAAATCTGTCTCTCTGCGTGATGAATTCTTCATTAAAACAATATGTTCTCCCCGTGCTCCTACAAAGATATCATATAAAAGTTCAATTAAGTGGGGCTTGATGATCTCAATGAGATGATCTTGTGCAGCTAAGAGCTCCCTGTGCACGGCCCGCTGGAGCTGTTCCACAGCGATAGCAGTGGAAAACAGCAGTCCACCAGCGAATAACAAAGGGAAGTCAGACGCTGCATGGGGATTTAGATGTTCAAAGGAGCGGCTTACGCCTCTGGGCCATGCAGGGCCCTCTTGAGTCGGAGAATGAAATCTGTTGTTTAACAAGCCTTTATTGGAATCCACACATCTCCCAAAATGTTGAAGATCAGGGACAAACAGAAGCCCACAGCGGCGATACATGAGCCGGCGATGAGCAGAATTTTTTTTGCCAGTGAGGCCATATGCCAGCAGAGTGTATGATTCCCCGTATCGCACTAACAAAGTCCACAGTGTGTGTGCGATGGTGCCGAGCTCAGGCTGGGATGAGTCGGGCTCCAGGTGGAGGATGTAACACAGAGCCGGCTGCCTTCACTCCCTTCACTTCTGTTGTCTGTGCACTATCTGGAGGTCTATTAAGCTCCCCCCCCCATGGATGGAGGGACTGGGACCACTGCCTCGCAGCTTCAGTGTGCTTAGTGTGACTCCACCACAGATCTTTCTGTTGTTCGATGTCATCTAGAACTTTCCAATTAGTGTCGTCAGCTGTGTGAGGCTGTAGCGCGGCTCGTCCTGGTGGGGCATCGAGCTACGTGCTAACAGGAGCTAAATGCTCACAGCAGCACGTTACATTATGTAATCATGCAAACGAAATGAGCTGACACAACTGATTATATTTACAAGTTTACATTTATCATTTTAATCCCTCTTGGTTTCAGTCAAATTGATCATATTAGCCTTTAATTATAAAACGTGATTACGAATGCACTGATACTGATACCAGCACTTTTATCACAATGCTCCATCAAAACAGAAAGTTGAAAAAATACAGGAAAGAACTCAACTTTGAGGTGTGGGGTTTAAAATAAACGCCTACTGATAAAACTGCAGTCCTATTCACCCTCTGAAATATGATAAATTTACATATTCTGACTAAATACCTCACAGTTTTACTTGAATATTGAATTTCTAGCCAAAGTCAAAAAGTCCACCATCACTAATGTCCATGTGTTTGTTCTGCAATGACAGATCACTGCAGCAATATTCATAAAGAAACAATAACTGGCCAGCTTTCATTCAGGTGTGCGCAGTCACTGGAGGTGAGATGCTGAACTGTCCCCCGAGTAGCAAAGCAGAAACATTACAATGTTTTCCAACAGGAAAAATACACTGTAATATTTCATGCTGCAATCTTTGTTTGTGGTTGCAGCTGCTTGTTCCTCATTGGTGGGCCTGTCAGCGGCGATGACACAGAAAACCCAGCGGAGCTTATAGGAACGCTGCCATGATGCAAAGAGCTGCTGCTGCGCCGTAAAGTACAGCATCTTATCTCTGATTCAAACAAGAAAACCACCAAACTGTTCTCTGGTAATGTTTCAATAATGTCACCAAGTCAAAGACAAACAGCAGCAGGAGCCCACAGTGTGTAAATCCAGAAACCAGTTCATTGATGGAAATAAACACTATGATGTGGTGAAATAGAAAAGAATTGCCTGATCTGCAAAAAGTAAACACTGTTGAATAATGATGTGCAACATGTCTTTTGTAGTATTTGTAACTCTTACAATGATTTTTATTTAATTTTTTTTGTAAGTTAGGTGATCCACTTTACAAATAGGTAACTAGATTATTGGAATGGCACAAATACCACTTTTTGAAATGACGAGTACAAATACTAAACTTTATCTACTCGCAAATAGCGAGCAACAATACGATTACTTATTAATGCCATAGAGCCTAAGTCATACTCCATACTGAAACAATATGCAAAGTGTCAAGAATCGCGGGGGATCCAAAAGCAGACTCACAAAATTCCATAAAAACAGAGTAAATCTCTGCTTGAGTATTAGTACTCCATGCAGTATTGCACCAGATACCTGATATGGGTATCGGTATTGATGCATCACTAAAGAGAAACACTTAGATTAGTTTTCAATGTCTTTCTCTTTTTGGATTTGTTAATAATGTAACTACAAGTGCATCATTGTGTAGTTATTCATTTAAATTTGATGGGAGGAAGATGCTCTAAAGTCCACATGCTGGTGAGAGAAAATCACAGTGAGTCATCTTTGTTGTTCCTGTTTTGAGAAATTACTTTTTAGAATATCTGTCACCACATACAAGAAAAGTACAGACGGCAGGAGCATGCTCTGGGAAAAGGAAGAGAAAAGCATCTTTGGAATGATTCATTGAATTTTCCTGCAACTTCTGTGTTCTGCTTTGAAATACGGACACGAGCTCTCTCTGGATACTGAAGGTTTTTGTTTGTTGTTGTTGTTGTTGTTATCATATTGGAAACCTTTTTTGGTGATCACAAGCAGCCCTAAACCATGATGCTCCCTCCACCATGCTTCACTGATTTTGGTGTGTGGTGGCTTTTTCACAACTTAAATAGAATTTTGTTTTTGTTAAGCTAACAATCCAATGTTGGTTTTAGTCCATCAGTATATTTTGATGTATAAGTCACATGAGCAGCCAAACAATAACAAAAAAAGTGTCACATATAATCCAGAATATAAAGAGTGGCGACACAGTAAATGCTTCTATATATAGAAATACTTCAGTAATCAGCTTTATCAAACCACTAAAGATAGAGCTGATTCTAAATAGTCAACACTTCCGGTGCATCGTAGTCTCGTGTGTTTGTGACATTGTATTTGATTCCCCTCCTGGTCTGTAACATAAATGACGAGGTCTACAGACTGCATTGACACTGAGAGGCCCATCGAAATAAGAATGAACATAAAATGCATGTCTTTGGACTGTGGGAGAATCTGGAGTACTTGCAAGAAAAAAACATGCACAGAATCAATTCAAATAAATCCCACAATCAAACCAGAGACATTCGCGTTGTGAAGCGAGAAGGCAAACGACTACACCTTACAAGGTATTGTAGATTAAAAGCATCTGACTAGCATGAGAAGAGGTTTATTTTGGCGATAAAGTGGGAAACATTGAGGTTCGGTGAGGTTCAAGCTGTGTGTAATAAAACTTTCTTCAATATGTGCACATCAATATTTCAACTTCTGTCTTCTTCGGTTAGAAAAAAAAAAAAGTGAAAACAGTGAATTTTTAAGTGGTTGTCCGAGTCTCCTCCTCTTTGTGTGTGAAAACGCTCTGCTCTCTTATCTGTGGGCACGTCTGCCTTGAATCCACCTGGAGGCACGAAAACAGAATCCTGCATTTGTTGGAGCATGCTCCGTCTGACCCTGGCGTTCCGCCGACCGCCCTCCAGCAGAGCCAGTCTCTTCCTGGTTAACCTCAGATTGACTCACACGCCACCAGCGAAGCCTCCATCTGCATCCACCCCCACCTGGCGTGCAAGGGGAGGAGTAGAAAGCACCATCGCGAGCTCCTGAGCTACCACGAGGCTCCTGGTGGAGGTGCTGAGGGAGCAGCCAGAACATTGTTTGAACTCCAGTAAAACACAGCTGCCTTCAGCTGCTCACATCAAAGGCGGAGGATTAACCAACAGCCTGCTGTAATGAGACCACAACCACTGGAAATCACTGGGACGGCTCGGATGCACACACACACACACACACACGTTCGACGATGCGAGCAGAGCCGAGGAGTTTACACCAAGAGAAATCCACATTTCTCGATTACTGTTGTCTTTCTCAGGGTGTTTCTCCTAACGATGCAGTGACGTGTGTGTGTGTGTATGTGTGTGTGTGTGTGTGTGTGTGTGTGTGTGTGTGTGTGTGTGTGTGTGTGTGTGTGTGTGTGTGAGCCCACTAAGAGCTACAGACGCAAGTCAGCACCAGCTCAGGTGAGCGTTGAGGGTCA
>OMNM01002378.1:0-11558 GCA_900302745.1 Parablennius parvicornis | reverse complement strand
TTAATGAGGACCCTGGAGGCTCGAGCGGAGCAGGAGCCATCTTTCTCATTCATGCGGAGTATCGCGGACTGAGCGGAGCTACAGCCGGGGCTGGAGTTGTTTGTTGTTGTTGTTGTTGCCGGCGTCTGTGAGCGTCATTGCGCGTATGTGAGAGATCCGCTCCGGCCAAGGTTACTGGCAGGTCCTCTCTTCCATCCAGCCGGAGTTAGCAGTGGAGAGCGCCCAGGGAGAGCATGGCTCTTCTGCAACAAAGACAAACTCTCAGGTGGAAAGTTTAAAAAGAAATTCGAAGCGACGGAAATTCCCACTCGGAGCGCTCCGCTGAAGACTAACTGAGGAGCGATGCACTTCGTTACATGGGATTTGTTGGTGATATTGTGGTGGTGTGAACTGGTTCCTCTGGCGCGCTGTTACACGGTTCACATCAGTGAGGATGCGGTGACTGGGACGCCGGTGTCCCGTGCGCAGCGGGGCGCACAGTGCGCTTTGGATCAGGTCCTCGCTCCCAAATTCACCGATCGCTTTCTGGAGACCGACGCGGCGGTGGGAGCTGTGTTTGTTTCGGACACCATAAAGTGTAATACTCTGCGATCCAACCCCTTCACCGTGTACACAGTGTCGGACTGCGCTGACTCCGGCTACAGGCACCTCCTCACCAGCCAGTACGATGTGCATGTTCATGGTAGGAACTGTTCAAACAAGCGTAAAAGAAAAAGTCAATGGGACATGGAAGTCCTCAGTTTGTTCAATAGCCACAGCCGTCACAACTCCGAGTGCCACCAGGCTGGCTCTGCTTTATTCCCAGTGGGGGATTTGTTACCTGGCCCCCTGGTCAGCTGCAAAGTCCCCAACAGCCATGAGTTTTATTTCTCTGAAGGGAGCTTGTTTGTGTCTGAGACTCTGTGCTGGAGGCAGGACACCCTCCTGGAGATGGACATGCTCTGCAATGTGCTCACTGGAAATAGGTTAAATATTAACCCCATCTCCATCCACTGGCGTGTGGGGCAGGGCCCGTTCAGGCAGGCCCACCTGGAGAAACTATTAAAAAAGGCAGCTCAGTCTGATTCAGGGATTGTGAGGAGGAGTAGGAGAAGTGCCAACAGCAGCCCTCAGTTTCAGCCACCGATGTACCAGGAGTCTGTGGCAGAGAATCAGCCTGCTGGGACTCCGGTTGTTGTTTTGAAAGCAGTGGATATGGATGAAGGAGAGGCGGGAAGGCTGGAGTATTTTATTGAGGCTCTCTTTGACAGCCGCTCTAACAATCTTTTTGCTGTGGATCCAGCTACAGGTACCGTGTCCACTGTAGAGGTGCTGGACCGAGAGACAAAAGAAACCCACGTGTTTCGCGTGACTGCTGTGGACCACGGCACACCTCGACGCACAGCCATGGCCACCCTCACAATCACAGTGAGGGACACTAATGATCATGACCCTGTGTTTGAGCAGCAAGACTATAAAGAGAGCATCAGGGAGAATTTAGAAATAGGTTATGAGGTGTTGACTGTAAGGGCCACAGACGGGGACGCACCTGTTAATGGTAACATCCTCTACCACATACTCAATAATAATGGATCCAATGATGTGTTTGAGATTGATTCAAGGTCTGGAGTGATCCGCACTAAAGGCCTAGTTGACAGAGAGCAGGTAGAAGCCTATATGCTGTTAGTAGAAGCAAACGATCAAGGTCGTGACCCTGGGCCCCGCAGCGCCACAGCTACTGTTCACATTGTGGTGGAGGATGACAATGATAACGCTCCTCAGTTCAGTGAGAAGCGCTATGTGGTCCAGGTGCCCGAGGACATGACCCCTAACACAGAGATCCTGCAGGTCACTGCCTCAGATCAGGATAGAGGGAGCAATGCTGTCGTTCACTTCAGCATCATGAGCGGAAACACTCGTGGTCAGTTTTACATTGATGCTCAGACAGGTAAGATGGACCTGGTGAGCCACCTGGATTATGAAGCCAACAAAGAGTACATGCTGAGAATCAGAGCCCAGGACGGAGGACGACCTCCGCTCTCCAACATTAGCGGCCTGGTCACAGTGCAAGTCCTGGACGTCAATGACAACGCCCCCATTTTTGTCAGCACCCCGTTTCAGGCCACTGTGCTGGAAAACGTGCCGCTGGGTTACTCCATCATCCACATCCAAGCCGTAGATGCTGATTCTGGAGAAAACTCCAGACTGGAGTATCGCCTCACTGAAACCACATCGAATTTCCCCTTCAGCATCAACAACAGCACTGGCTGGATCATAGTGGCAGCTGAACTGGACAGGGAGAGTGTAGATTTTTACAACTTTGGGGTGGAGGCCCGCGATCACGGCTACCCTGTCATGTCGTCCTCAGCCAGCATCAGCATGACTATTCTTGATGTCAACGACAACAACCCGGAGTTCACTCAGAAGGCATATTACATGCGACTGAATGAGGATGCGGCTGTGGGGACCAGCGTGGTGACGGTGTCAGCCGTGGACCAGGACATCAATAGTGTGGTGACTTATCAAATATCCAGTGGAAATACCCGCAACAGGTTCTCCATCACAAGCCAGAGCGGTGGCGGGCTCATCACGCTGGCTCTGCCTCTTGACTACAAACTGGAACGTCAGTACGTCCTCACTGTCACCGCAAGTGACGGCACCCGCTTTGACACGGCAAAGGTGTTTGTTAATGTCACAGATGCCAATACACACCGGCCCGTGTTTCAGAGTTCACATTACACCGTCAACATCAATGAGGACCGACCCGTCAGCACCACCGTGGTCGTGATCAGTGCCACAGACGAGGACACGGGCGAGAACGCACGCATCACATATTATATGGATGACAGCATCCCTCAGTTTGACATTGATCCAGATTCAGGAGCTGTGACGACTCAGATGGAGCTGGACTATGAAGACCAAGTATCCTACACACTCGCTATCACTGCGCGAGATAATGGCATCCCGCAGAAGTCTGACACGACTTACTTGGAGATTTTAGTGAACGACGTTAACGACAACTCACCTCGATTCCTCAGAGATCACTACGCGGGCTCTGTGATGGAGGATGTGCCTGTGTTCACCAGTGTTGTCCAGGTTTCTGCCACAGATAGAGACTCTGGCCTCAATGGACGTGTTTTCTACACTTTTCAGGGCGGGGACGATGGCGATGGGGATTTCATAATCGAGTCCACCTCTGGTATCGTTCGCACGCTGCGAAGGCTAGACAGAGAAAATGTGCCCATTTACAGCCTGCAGGCCTTCGCTGTAGACAAAGGTGTTCCTGCTCTGAAAACTGCAGTAAACATTCAAGTAACAATCCTGGATGTGAACGACAACCCCCCTGTGTTTGAGAAAGATGAGTTTGACATCATGGTGGAGGAAAACAGCCCCATAGGCCTTGTGGTCGCACATATATCAGCTACAGATCCAGACGAAGGCAGTAATGCACAGATTATGTATCAGATAGTGGAGGGAAACATCCCAGAGGTGTTTCAGCTGGATATCTTCTCTGGGGAACTGACTGCATTGATAGACCTCGACTATGAGTTGAGGTCCGAGTACGTCATCGTGGTCCAGGCCACCTCTGCACCTCTGGTCAGCCGAGCCACGGTCCACATTAAACTTGTGGACAAGAACGACAACGTGCCGGTGCTGAAAAACTTCCAGATCATCTTCAATAACTATGTGACAGACAAATCTAGCAGCTTCCCCACAGGAGTAATCGGACGCATCCCCGCCTTCGACCCAGACGTCTCGGATCAGCTCCACTACAGCTTTGAGGTGGGAAACGAGCTGAACCTGGTCCTGCTGAACCAAAGCACGGGAGAGATCCAGCTGAGCCGGGCCCTGGATAACAACCGGCCCCTGGAGGCCTCCATGAGGATCTCAGTGTCAGGTGAGGCTGTTAGATAACTCTCCGTAATTGCAGTCTCCACCCAAGTGAGTGAGAATAGTGCCGTAATAGGAGAGCCGGCTCACTGAGGTGTGTGCTCACATTATTTGTATTAACATGTTCTGTCTCTTCATTTACATTTGCGCTTCACTTCACTGGATAATGGAACTGATAATGACTCGAGTATGTCTTTTTTAGCTTTGGTATTCCACAGTGATCGGTTTATAATAGAAATATTCATGAGAAATTATTAATATTCATTGCAGAATATCTGTAAGCCATTTCACTTCACACAAAGCAATTCAAAAAGAGCGTCAGTCTACAACGACAGTTTAAAAGCCTTAAAATTCTTGTTATTCTTGGCTGATTGTTTCACTTCCTGAAATTCTTTTGATGCGGAGGCTGTTGAGGATTAGGGGTTGTAAATTTTTTGGACCCCTCATTAATGGGCTTACTTATTTACATTACCCTAATTTAGTTGCGTCTATTGTCATGTATTAAATAGCTGTTTGTCTGAGCATGCCTGTGTCCTGTGGGACCCACACTCCAGTGGGCAGACTGCTCATGCCCCATAATTACCAATCATACCCCCCCTCCCTTCAAGAATGGCAGACCTAATTCAATTATGATCAGTTTCTACAGCTTGTTTAGAGTCTGAATGAAGGTGCTGATGTTCTTTAAGCGATGCATTGTCAGACCAATTGTGCTTGTTGTTGTTTGACTGAGGGTGAAATTTAAATGTTTTTGACGGTGCTTTTGAAACTGATAGCAGAAGATCTACAAATAACTGAGTCACAGTTTATGTTAGAAAAGCAAGATCACACAAGTTTGAAACTAATTGCTGTTCGTCTCATTGCCTGTTCCTTTCTTAATCAGCACGTTTTGGACTTGTTTCATGCTCCTTTAATTTAGAGTGCCAGCGCAAATAACAGTTTTGTTTGCTCCTGAAATGCTACTGAACTTGAATTGCACCCACGGAGAATCAGGGGAGGGTTTTGTAGTTTCCCTTTGTTGGAGCTTATTTGACGCAGTGTAGTCTGCTTTAAATCCGCTCTTTTCTTCGACCTTGGCTTAAAGTAAGAGGGAGGGAGAACACAACTGAAAACACACACTGGACATCAAGGTTAAACAAAAAATCCAAACCAAATTCTGTGTGAAATTAGTAAGAGAACATGACAGAAACCTCCAGGGTTTCCGTGACTGCCGATAAAGTGCAGCAGCGGCAGACACTGACAGTTTTATGTGCATTCCTGTTGTATGATGATTTGACAGCGAGGAACCGATACTGTATGGTTAGCGTGGGTTTGCCATTATAATAAATGGAGAGCGAGCTTGCCTCTCCGAAGAACAATGGTAAGCTGTCGATTCAGGCGCTCACCAGGCTTTGGTTGGGGGCAACAGCTGTGACTCCACCGAGGACCAATTAGAGGCCGAGTCTGCCCAGCGCGTCCAGCACCTGCTGGGGTTTATGTGTCAGCACCCCTGCAGGAGACAGAAGGAGATGGAGGGAGGCAGGAGGACAGCAGGGGAAGGAGGGAGGAGTGGAGGGTTAAGTTGTGATTGTGTAAACTGCCTACATGTTGGAAAATACAGTAGTACTGTAAGAGCAGAGAAGTCATTAGACCAGAGCTGCTGGAGGAGAACGGAAAAGGAGACTAGTGCCTTCTATGGATGTTGCTGACCCCAATTTTCAAAGGCTTCTCCCTCCAGGGACCTCCCAAGTCTTCCCATTATCTTTCTCTTTATGCTGCCGTTTAAGAGGCCCCTTATGATGGACAATTTCTGATGGGCTCTTTTGTATGTTGTTGGAGTGTGATTAAAATCTTTTCTGAGCGCTGGTCTTCACTCTGAAATGGATGTAATGGCTCAAATGTGTCCATACAAGGTTTCATGTTCAAAGTGTTTCTTCTGCAGCCGATATGTGAAGATGATATTTTTTATTGTTCATCAGTTCATCTTGAAGCCAACTTCACTGATATATCACCTGAACTCTGTTTGCTTATGTACAGTATTTAATTTCTAGTTTGTCAAGTTTCTTCCCATTTGTCATTCAGCCATTGATCTCAGGGTACTTTAGTTTATGTTGTTTTAATAAATATGTATTCTGTCACTCACAAAAATACAGAGGTATTAGTCAATGACCATAAACATACGTATGATGGATTACTGGCAGCAGTTTACACTGACTTTGGTCACTTACAATCAAAACTGTGCAATATCTAATTACATCTCAAATACATCTAAAACTATAGAACAATTTTTTTTTTCTTCAAAAGTTTGCCATTTAAAGTGTATAGAAGGTGTTGTTCAATCTTGCCTCATATTCATGTGGAATCTTTTAATTTTCAAATTTGTTCAAAGATATTCAATGTTTGTTGGAATACACATACTCATACTGGCTTGTACCCTAATAATCAACAGAGATCCTTCATGAATACTTGTACAAATACAATTGGTATTTATAAAAGATTATATAAGTTTTTAGCCAAATCTAACTACACTTGGCTTAATTTGAAACATTTGAAATTTACTGTAAATGTCCGGTTGTAGAGCTGTACACAACAGTTTTACAAATACAACAACAAATGAAAAACATTACAAAATGTAGAGCAGGTTGTAGAATTAAATACAGATTTTTTTTTTTCGGTCTCCCTCAGTTCATAATCCATCATCTGTGATAAATAGATATTTAAGTGAGTTAAAGGAACAAAAGAAAAAGACTGAAGTCTTTGTAGAGCTCAGATAATACAACAGCATCTTTTTATGATATTCCACCTGTAAATATTAAGATAAAAGACATTGCTTTGGTTGCTGAATGTGCCTATGTGTGACTTCATGACTTTTTAAAGATACTTCAATAAATACTTATCATCCAGCAGAAAATGTTGCTCGTTGCTGTTCGTTCCAGTACCACAATTATTTAAAGCCTCAAGCAACCACTTCACAGACTGAGAATCACATAGCCCAGATATCCCTCTGTCTCACTGCGTGTTGGCTGTGTGCACTTGCATTAATGAGCAATCATAACCCTATAATTATGTTAGCCAGTCAAAAATTCAGCTTTACTGCAGTGGGCCTGCCTGGGAGAGAAGAAGAAGAAGCTCATAAACTCAGGCTAATGTGTGACACAGCGGATTTTTAATTGGAGTGAATTTTTCTTGCTTGGATTGTAACTTAAGATTTCTGCCACGTTTAGGACCAAATACGATACATGAAATTTCATGTCACATGTCATTTCAGTGTCATAGAGAGAATTGTGGTGACAGTGTAGGGTGAGAGGCCAGTTGTCGTATGTGGGATTACATTTGCTGCATCTGTATCCTGAGATCTGTCAGAGCGGTGTTGACATACTGTGGAGCTCATCTATTTCTCCCAGGCAAGCGTGAGCTTGCATAAATAGATGTTTGCATTTGATGATAGAGATTCCCCCCCAGCTTTTCTTTCATCCGCAAAGCCCTGCTAATTTTCATATAGAAAGTATATCTAATCATTCATTATCCCTCACCGCCATTTGATGTGTGTTTGATGTATTGCATGTGAGGTCTGTTGTGTCTTTATTATATTGACGTGTCAGCTTCTGTACATTTCATGCTCCTTAAAGTGACTCCCGTGTGACTGACAGAGTTACATTACTGCAGAAACATGATCTATATCTTGTCTCCTCTGTTCCATCAGGACACTTTGTCCTGTAATGAAATTCTTGAGTCGCAGCCAATATCGTGCCCCCATGCTCACTTTTGAAACAAGCTGAATTTTCTCCGACAAACACGCCTCCATGACTAATGACAGTAGTTTGATTCAGCTCACATCACACTGCGGGTTGTACAGGCGCTGAAGTTGCCTGGTGGACAGCAGGTATTTTCGCTCCCTGGTCACTGCCCAGGAAAACAGCCTTTTGAGTTTCAAGTGTTGAGTGTGAAGTGGCTGCTGATGTACCAAGGTTAAAATCCCTCGCTGTGGAAGTTGTATGAGCCAATCCTGCTGGCGTTCAGCCCAGCTAACTGGGCCACGCGGCCAATACACTCATATCACTCAACTTTTGTGGTTTCCCACATTAATACAACACTCTGGAAACTCAAATATTAGGATATTCAGCTTAATGGGTACTAACTGTGCTTTTAGTTCCTGACCTATGCCTCAGATACAGTGAACAGCCTGGAATTTTAATGGAAACTCACACGCTGTACGTAAGAGCCAAGACATTCACATACAGCGTAATTTCATTAAAATCTATTAAAGCTTTAAGCTGGGACTTTCTCAGGGGTTGCCTTCTGTAACATTAGCCTGTGTGTGTGTGGCCTTGAACAGCTGGACCACTGATTACTTTTCTCCTCTTTCGTCATATAATTATCTGACTCTAGCGCAGCACACCTTCGATTTCTGTGTTCTTTATGGTTGATAAAGTCTTGTTTTCTTTTTGCCCGATTTATACGACACAAAGTCACAGCTTGTGACGCTCAGCGGTGTTTTGTGAGACCAGACTCATCCGTGATGGGCTCCTTTCATTTCTCTGTGCCTTTCTCACCCTCCCTGGCTGACGTTAGTCACACTTGCAGTTTGCGTGGAATGTTTGTAGCACTGTTTCTCTTTTTCTCCTCCTTTTTCTCCGTTTATCGTCACCTATCACCTTGATCCTGTTTCTTTTTCCCTCTTTTTGTTTGCCTGTCACCATTCTCTATTTTTCTCCTATCTACTCGGGGTCTATGGCTCTCACCCCTGTAACCTCCACTGTTCCCTCCCATCATTTCGAGCTCCTCCACCCTTCCTCTTTATCCCCATCCTCCCCCCCTCCCGCTCCGTGTCTCCCTCCTTTGACTGTTGTCCCCCCTCTCTCCCCTGTGAAAGGAAGAATGCCTAAGAGAAATGCTTTGTTAAGCACCCAGTTGTCATGGTGAGCCCAGCAATGCCTGAGAAATTCCTTGTGGGTGGGGACAGAAGGGTAAGGCCTCTTTTGTGGAGTGAAGATGGGGGGGAGGGGAGGCACATAAAGTTCTAAAGAGCAACTGTCCCCCTCTCCTTCCTGCCAGTGAAGCATGTAAAGCTTTCTGTGGACCTGTAATTCTCCGGGACGCACTGACCTGTCCCGCCAACTGCTTTCACTCCACTCCTGTGAGGCCGCCGACACCTGACTGCAGATATTAAGTTTCACATCTGCTGTGTTTTTGGAGGATAAAGTCTCTCCTCACATGTGACAGACTTCAGAGGCCTTCTTGTTTTGAGAGCGGCCCAGAGTTTAAAGCTCACCGTGACATGATAGTGTCGTCTTTAAGCTCTTTGATTTGCGACACAGATGCGCTGAGAGGGTATCTGGTTTCTCGCTGCCGGCGTGTTTCTTTAGCAGCAGAACATCCTCTTGTGAGCCATGCTGCCCCACGCTTGGTTGCGTTTAAGGTCCGGAGGAGCTTAGGTGGGGTGAAGGTGCAGGGGAGGAGGGGGCAGGATGACATCATTTGTGTTTGAGGAGGGGAGATCATGTTTAGGATTAGGGCCGGTGCATCGCTGGGATGAGGCCTTGTGCTGCTTGCATATATCTTAACGTTGTCCTGCATTGTCCTCACTATCCTGACAGACAATAGGAGTGGGCTGTTGTCTGGAGTTGCCTCCCCCCCTCCTGGGTCTTTGTGTCCACTTGTTTGCCCCAGCCAGCTTCAGGAGAGTAACACCAGACCTGCTATTCAACCATGAATCACTATTTACTGTACGGTCTGATGCAGACAATTTTCCAGTGATTGGGTTCATAGAATAAAGCTCAGCTGCAATGTGGATGTACAGATTCACGACCAGATGGGTCAGCTGAAACAAAGTAGTTGAAATAAATTGATGAACTGACTTGATGTGATTAAAAAATGTGCTCACTTGCCACTTTATGGTTCTCTTGTGCAAGGAGCCTTCACAAAGGTAATCATTCTCAGAAGGGAAATTGTAGCCTGCAGTGGGTTTTTCCACTGTATTGACCACCAAAGACGCACCTTTCCATAAGATGCACTTAAGCACAATATAACTCTTCAGTACAATCTCTGTATTAATCATTAGTAAGAACCATTTCCTTTCTGATCACTCAACCAGGGACAATAAAATGTCTAATTTAAAATTGAAATAACTGATGTTTTACCTGATGAAAATTGAATACAGTTTTATTGGCAGTAACTAGAATAATCACTGTGATGGTCCTTTAAAATTCCTTCTCACTTTCTGACATCCAAATTGTGATGCCTACCACAAGGATTTATTTAATTATAGCAGTTAATAATAATCACAAAGACTAATAGTATGCCTATTGTATATTTGATACATAATATATGCATATCACGTGTTCATTGTATTGAACATGCCTACATCTGATTTATCCCACTCTAAATTATCTTTAGTCAAACAGTAGTTTTGAGTAATTTCCATGTATATAATATAAATGTACTTAAAATAACCTACCATTCACCAATGAATCCATGGCGATCCAGCGATGAACATCCAGCGATGAACAGAGCCGTTTTACAAACAGCTTTCCAGTGACAGTCAGGATCACAGATGGTGTAGAAATCAAAAGTGATCACAATGACATTAAGTGTTGGCGAAATGCAGCAAAAAAAATGATCTATCAGAATAGGTTTGTTCTTAGTCTTGTTTTTGTTCATGTTGTTTTGGAAAAACTCTTATACTGTGATCCATAACAAGTTTTAGTTCAGTGACGTCGAAAACATTTGAAAGATGACACAAGCATGGTGTCAAAAGAAAACCCCACTTCATCTCGCTCAGCTGAGAGGGTATGTCATACAAAACAAAAGTCTGGGAACCTCTGCTCCTATACAATACACACGGCTCTTTCTTTTCTCTCTGTTGTACAAAAAAAAAAAAAAGACCCATAGTAGAGCTCTACTGGAGTACAGAAATCACTACAGTGAAACAGTCCTCTCGTACTGTGACCGTGAGATTATGTTTATTTAACAGCCCGTTACTTTTATGCTACATTGCTCTCATTTAGTGTCGAAGCAGGCTGAGCTTTCACATTGACCTGCTTTCACATGCCTCAGCTGTGCACTCCGGCCTGTCGCCATCAGTGTTCAACACGAGGGTAAGAAGTGTGACTGGTGGAGGTGGTGAACCCTGCAGTGATGTAGTTTAAGATGTTTCATCACCCCTCTAATTTATATCAGAACCGACAGGAAGGCATCCAGTTAGCGAAACAGATGGTCTCCTTGTGAGTTACCTCAATCAAGTGATTGTGTTTTCACAGTTTGGTGGCACTGGGTGACTATTTATACTCCTCACTGAGATGTGGTGAACTCGTCCTCCTTTGTTTTACCGTCAACACGTCGTTTGCTCATCTGAAATGACTGTTTTTCAAGTGAGTGTTTCCAACAATAAAAAGTGATTTAAAAAAAATTACAATAATCAGGTAGAATAAGTGACATTGACAAGGAATCACTAATCCATCCATCCATCCATCATCCATCCATCCATCCATCCATCCATCCATCCATCCATCCATCAATCCATCCATCCCTCCATCCATCTATCCATACCACTTGCACCATCCTGTGCAGAATCGCTGGAACTAATCCCAGCTACGTACGTATGAACGAGGGCAGGATACACCTTGAACACGTCACCAGTCCCTCACAGGGCAAACACAAAGAGAGACAGACAACCACACACACTCACATTCACACCTAGGAGCAATTTAGAG
>OMNM01002376.1:11916-30259 GCA_900302745.1 Parablennius parvicornis | reverse complement strand
ACAAGACAAATATTAAAACAGATGAGTGATTTCCAAAAGCGGCTGTTTCTGGCATCACATTTGGATCCAAACTGTGGGATGGATTCAAATATTCAGATTTATTTATGCTTCACAAGCTTGAAACATGTTTTGTCAGTTTTATCAGTTACGATTATGGAAGATTTTTTTGGAAGCTGTACAAAAGCCTGGTTTTCCTAACTCAGCATGAATTACGTTGCATAACAAGATGTTTACAGAAAAGTTGGGCTGGTAAAGAAAGAAGCTACAGATCAGATGCAACTCGATTTGTTTGTTTACTTTGTGGATTTAGTATATTTTGAATAAATCAATTTGGACTTGTCTGTTCAGAATTTAAACATTAAAAAATAAAAGAGAAGGAAAAGAAAAGCCTGCGCTGCAACACCAGCAAGTATCTCTCAAATTAATTACTTCAAGTTTCTATGACAGAGAGTGAAAAAGAAATTGCAATTAACCAAACCTTGGATGATCAAAACGAGTTATTTTCAGTGTTAAATACACATTATTAAGATGAGTCAGAGAAGTTACAACGAATGGAATGAAATGAAAAGTTTTTTTTTTAAATCATCTCCGCTTTTAGATTTGATTAATTAAACTGTGTTATAGTAAATAAATAAATAAATCAGCCAAACATCAAAGGAAAGACACCTCACACCATAACACACTACAAACATGCCATGTTAATGAGATATGACAAAGATGGAAGATGTGTAATATCCCAAAGCTAATCATGAACAATGTGTTATATACAACAGGTAATATTCTAACACCATACATTGAAAATCTGTAATATCCCAAAAACAAACATGAACAGTGTTTAACAATCCTGCACCACACATTCATAAAGTGTAATTTTACCCACACAAAACATCAACAGTGTGCATAATTCCCACACCAAACGTGAAATATGTTCAATATGCCCACACTAAACATTGGCAATGTGTAGAATTTTATTGAATTGTATTGTATTGATTTGTATTGATTTGTATTGATTTGTATTGTTTGTATTGTTTTGTATTGTTTTCTATTATATTCTATTCGATTCGATTTGATTCGATTCTAATCTATTCTATTTGACTCAATGCATGCACAAACCAAACATCACAAGTTAAAAACAATTTTTGAAATATTGTAGTGTATCTTGATGATTTACAGCAGTAACAAGTGCATCTAGCACACCTGTCATTTCTGATGCAGATGGACAGTTTTCTGTGATGCGTCCTGTAGTACTGGTGGTAGCTGCTGCCCCTTGGCTGAACTATCCTCTGCTTACTACAGTCAAAAGCAGCAGACAGTTCAGCTGGGGTGCAAATAAATGCTGTAAAAATGTCTGGAGGGTGATGTACTGGTGTCTCGTGCAGGGTGTTAAACTGGTTTTAGTTCAGGTGCCACGCACAGTGGTTTGATCCCAATTGAGTTCAAAGAGACATCTCCAAATGTGTTCTTCTGTTTGAGTGAGAAGATTTATGATTATATTCTGCAGATGTTCACTTTTAATGCTTTTTTCCACCACAAAACTTAGAATTTCCAACCTGGAAATTCTTGGTAAAAATTTAAATCTGAAATCCTCTGAGTAAGAGTGATTGTTGCGATAGTTTAACGATGTCATCAAGTAGTGTGGCCCCTCAGGAATAATAAAGAATGATCACAAACAAACTGGGTGACTGAAAAAGACTAATTATCAGCGGAGCGATTGTGCTGCCCTCCAACTTTCTCTATGTCAAGTCGGATGAATAAAGAGAAACAATATAAACTCTCATTTATTATAAAATGTTGATTTCCACTCGTTCTGCTCATTTTTGAAGGTTGTTGAGTTCCGTTCATACATGTATCACTTATGAAAGGGAACAATATTAGGTATAAAGGATATATGTACTATACTCAAATCAGTAGCAGAGAAAAACACAGACCATTTTCAATATTGTGGCACACTTTGGTTGGCTGGGTATATCACAGAGCAAATGAACATTTTTCACTTGAAGCTGATGAACTAAAAGCAGAAAATAGGGCAGGTATCTCCAAAACTGCGGCTTTTGTTGGATGTTTTCACTCTGTAGTGGTCAGTATATATTAAAGTGGTCCATGAAAGGAAAGGTGGTAAACTGGTGAGAGGGTTACGGGTGGTTGGTAGTCATCAATGCACAGAATGCAGCACAGTTTGTTGCATTTGGAGAAACCAATGTTTTCTATCAATGGAAGACTCTTACCTTCTGTGTGAACTGCAGAAACATAGGTCCAATTGTACCGCTTGACTATGTCCAGCAGGGCCCGGGCCTGAAGAGTATCTGACGGCACAACCCTGAGGAAGTACTTGAACAGGGTCTTGTCACTGAGGTCAATGCTGGTGGCAGAATAGGCGATCTGTGGGATGTTGAACAGCTGCAGAAGGTTCTGGACTTGAATTGCAACCGAGCTTGAGCCGGGCCCAATTACTCCTGCGATGGGCTTCTTGGTCGGTGGTGGCTGACTGGAAGGGGATCCCTCAATGCACCAGCGAGAGCCTTCGCTGTCGTCCCGGATGGAGATGAGTGAGTCTCGTATGAACTCGATGCTCTGCTCCAGAGCCACGGAGGAATGCCAGCAGGAGTCCCTGATCTCGCAGCCTAGAGAGATGTTGGGCAGCAGATTTGGATCCGAGTTAATCCGATCCAAAGTGTGGAACATGGCCTCCACTCTCTGGATGCCGTACTGCTCGCGGACTTCTCCACATTTCCTCTCCGCCACCTTCTCAGCCGACGGCTGATGGTGGACAGAGAACAGAGCTCCAATTATAATGTCCCCGTCCATCCTCGCCACCAGGCGGGAGGCAGAGGTCGGCATTGCCGACCTCTCATACTTTCCTTTGGACAAGACAAAAGCCTCAAACACCAGAACGGGCAAATACAAAATGCTTATCACTGTCAGGTGAATCATATTTAATATTGTGCCACCGGTGCTAAGTGAAGAATCATTTCCACTTGGTCATGGCAGAAGTCCATCAAGCCGCTCTGGATAACGTTAAGTCACCACCTTCCTGCTGAGCATTGCAATCCTGTGGAAGAAACATGTAGAAACAATTGTAATTCTGTTAATGTGTCACCACATCTAATATCAAATATAACTCTCTTTGAACTGCTGTTTTTTTGTTTGGTTTTTTTTTTTTGTTCTGTACAGGTTACGATAATGATCACAAATAAAAACCCACAATTATTGCTAAGTGAATGGATGGATGGATGAATGGATGGATGGATACACTTCTCATGCATATGATCTTTCAATAACTCAGGAACAATTTAAATGCCTGAAATGATTGAAGATAAGGGAAGTTTTCCCTTTTAATGACTTAAGGATTATGCCATCAAAGACAAACAATGAAAACTGCAAAATATACAAGCTACCCAGTGGGTAAATACCTGCAGGTTGAATACATTTTTTTTTCTACATGAAGCTATAAAGACATCACATAGTGAGTGTTGGAAAATGGGGTGATTTCATTACGAACCTTTTAACTTTCAGCACCACGGACAGCTGCCATCAATGTAGTTTTGGATCTTTCTTTTTATTTCTCAACCTGCTACTGTTTCTTCAACTTTTACCTCTCTAACATCACGTACAAGACAAATTTCTGCTCTACCTGGATCCTCTTTTCACCGTCTGCCTGCTGCCTTCGCATCAACATCCCTTAAGGCTAAACGCCGGAGTCATTCACAGGACAAAAACACTGAGGATCGTCACTGCTGGCATGCACATGCATCCTAATTACGGAGAGCTAATCCTAATTGACAGGAGGCACTGAATATTCAAGCAGTCGTATGTTTTAGGTGGAGTGTGTCTGCAAATGATCGCATTTCAGATGACTTAACCTACCTGCAGGAGGCAGCTCGGGACATGGTGGGGATGAATCTCCTCTGAAGCATCCAGACTGGACTCCGACTCTTTTACCGAGAACACACGATGGGTCTGTCTCACTCTCTCTCTCTCTCTCTCTCTCTCTCTCTCTCTCTCTCTCTCTCTCTCTGTGTGCACTGATGATGAGATGCCCCCATATTCTCCTCTTCCTCACTGCATCCAAAAAGCAGGTTACTCTCACTGCAGTGTCCCTGATTTGGACCCATAGTTCATACACCTCCGGAAAGCACAGTGAAGCATCGATCAATGGCAATTTCAATGACAAGTGTAGAAGTCATTCATGGAAAAACGGAAATATTAACACGTAGGTAATGACTTGGAAAAACAAAATTCTATCAAGTTAAAGGGAAGTTTGGAGTTGATCCTTATCTGCATGTAAACTAAAGAAAAAAAAGGCCTTGTCAAACTTCACATACATGATGTTTCCTGCTTGCGTCGTGTCCGTGTCTGACTCCGACAGATGTGTCGTATGGGAGCCTCAGCCGCCCATAAGAAGTAAGCTCTGCTTCCATCGTGTGGCCTGTATCTGGTCCTGCATTTGAATCTCTGAAAAATTTTGTTTACCAATATGCATTTGTTTTAATGACATATTGTTTTATGTTTGTATTGTCACATTTGTACAGTACAACATTTGTATTTCTTATTGTATTTATTGTGTTCTCCAAAGCTTATTCACTGTGTACACACAGGTAATCCTCTGAGTGTTTAATAACCTGAGACTTACAAATGCAGGGTTTGTTAAGACGATGACGAGCTGGGAATCTTTTATTATTAACTTTGATATATGTCTTCGAATTTACCGTTGGAAAGGAGAAATTTGGCTGAAAAGCTAAAAGTCATGTTTGACTTTATCAATTAGAGCTATTTTTACTACACACTAACATAGTACATAGATATATTCAACATTTTTTGAATGTGTAAAGTTTTGTTAATGGTTTATATATGTTTACATATGCTCATATGTATCAATGACTGAAAATATAAGAGCTTAAAAAAGCAAGTCTTTTTTGAGGCACAATCCAAAAATACTTTCAGATGGATTGATGTGTTGGGTGAAAATATATATGTGCGGTTGGCTTTAAGCTCAGGTCCGCCTCGCTCCTCATTTCAAGTAAGCCAATCCACAGACACATTCATTTTCGAATGGGACTAATCAAGCATCTGCTTGTATTTGTTTACAAGTGTGTTCATTAAAGTATGATAGTAATAAGTGATCTCTATTCACAAGCTGTGGAAAAATACAAGGATTTTCATAATTGTGGGCCCCTATCAATCTAAAAAAAAAGACAAGCTTGTTGTAATGTGGTTTATAAACACATATAAGTTACATACATAGATAAAATATGGGATGTCAAAACAGAAACATTGTTTATGACGTCACAGATAATGGCCGGCAGAAGCAACCGCATGTATGTTGTTTACAATTTAATTTTAATCGTGATGTCATCAAAATGCTGAGAAATTACTTTTTTTGTCGTCGAAAATATATAGAATTGCTGCAAGTTATCGATTTATCAAAAAAAAAAAATCGTGGCGTCAATACGTAAACAGGTCCTCCTCTCTGACGTCACTTCCGGTATTTAAAAATGTCGGACGCTGCTTTCTTTAAATGAAATGTTTTGGTGATTTCACGCTGGACTAGGCAGAGCTGCTTCAACATGAAACGCCTCCCAAAACAGCTTTAAAAAACCGGAGCGGTTTAAAGGAGACTCATACAAGTAATTCTGCTTCTTATACTGTTTTTTTGTTCCGACAATACCGAGAAAATGCGCCGTGCTGTGATAAAGTGCTGTCGTTGTGTAATAATGCAACATTGCTGCTTCCTTCCCAAAGCGATTAAACTTTCACTCAAGGTTTTATTTTAGCTTGAGAACCATCAGAAGTATTTCTTATTCAGAGTCTGATCAACTGTGAGCAACACAGACAATAATGCACGTATACCGTAGCAGCATTACTATCGGGTGTACATAATCCATTAGTAACATTAGCTGGTGACAGATACATAGTTTGGATTGTATGATATTTGTTTTTCACTCGTAAATAGTCTGATCAAGTCTCTGGATCTCTGTCAGGTGACTACCTCATGAAATAAATACTGAAGTCAAGTAAAGATGCCTAAACAATCTACCTCATAACCTTAACAATCTGTTGTGTTTTACTACTTCCCCACCTCTGGTTCACTTGTTGATTCAAGCGTCATTATTATGATATAACTTGTTTCACTGTGTCACTCGCTTCACTGTGAATTTAATTATGGAAAATAATGCTTTATACGACTCAGGTTCTTGAATTCTGTGTACATTTTGCACCTGATACCAAAGCAATATTCAAAATCAAGCGAATAATGTATCCGAAATCTGAAAAAATAAATTTCACTTGGTGAAATAAGATTGATACACAGAAGTAAAATAAAAACAAATAAATCATCATTAAGGCAGAGCAATGTATGTAGGGATCAGGGTTTTGTTTTATTTTTCCCACTACAGTTTTAAAATGATGCAAAACTAACGTTACATGTCTTTTATTTACTAGCAAAGACGGTATTTGTAAACCAAAAAAAAAATAATGATAACACTGCTGCATCAACAGCTGATAGAAATGTTTTCATGTCCTCTTCACTGTTTTCATAATTAGTCTTCCTTTAAAAATACTTTGTATCACCAATTTGTTAAAATGTAAAAAAAAAAAAAAAATAATGATTCAACACTCTTCACTACCTGACGATTTGAAAGTATAGTCATATAATCTGAGAAATAAAAATTAACTTACGTTATTGACAAATGTTAACAGAAAAACAGTTCAAATAAGTGAATGTTGATATTTGATGACTTCTTCAAACACTTTATTGTGATCATTACCAAATTTTTTTATTTTTTTATTTTTCACTTTCACTGGATCATAATGAAGGCCATTAGTTTAGTTACCCAATTGAAAATACTCGGTGGATGATTTATAATCAGACATAGTTGAAATATTTTCCTTTTTTTGTTGTTGTTTTTTTTAGATTTCACCATGAGTAGTCGAAGAAAGAGGGCCCCTCCAGTGAGGGTGGATGAAAATGCCAAGAAGAGACTGGACTGGAACATGCTGGAGGACCGTGTGAACGAGGCCATTCAGGAAGACGACCAGATGCCAACGTGCTCCCTTCTTTCTGTGGACCCCACTCCCAGCAGCACCTTCCTCCCCGCAGCAGAGGACATCACGGATGCCGGTTTCACTCGCTCTGTTCGGTTCTCAGAGGAACTCCCAGGCACTTCTTCAGACATCACCACTGTCTCGGCCTCTCTGGCTCTCACCGTGTTGCCAGCTCTGAAGCTCAGCCACATTTGGAAGGCCCTCATCGGAGAGTTCAGCGTCCGGCCAGCCTGGCTTCCAGCCGACCACGAAGAAAGAGCTTTCACGCTGCACAGGATGGGAGATCAGCTCTGTCTCAGCTACAGCAGCCGCGATGAGAGCTCAGGGCTGCAGTGGAGGCCTGATGAGGACACTTGTACGGCCGAGTGCAGCCTCAGTCGAATTCCACTGGAAGATCTGGACTGGCTGCAGAAAAGGAGGGTGGTGCAACTCTGCTACCAGGCAGAAGACGAGTTTCTGAGGGTATGGCAGAGGTTTTGTTATTCAAAAACAATGCATTCATCTGATTCATCTAGTTTCCAGATGGTGGGTTCAGGGGAAGACCTCACATTTGGTTAAAGCTAAGATGTCCTGTAATGAACCTCGTTTTCTATCGTACCTTCTGTGATATATCAAGTGATTGTTTAGGGTGATTCAACAAGTGGTTGAACTGTGGATCTTTAGAAGCTGTGACACCTTGGAAGTTAGCAATTTTAGACTCAAACATAATGAAAACATAATAAACTAGAACTACACTCGGTAGAGCGCGGACCTTCACCGACGTCACTTGTTTGCGGAACCAACTTTGCATTGCTGGCATGATGACCAATTGCTCACATCAATTCTAACTAGGTAGGTCAGGTAGCAACATCACTGTGTGAAATAATGTGCAGGACATGTCTCCATGGCAACAAACGCTGATCATCATTGATTGCCTCCATGAGGTGCCTCTCCCATCCACTTTGTATAGAAAAAAAAAAATATTGTTCCAAAATCTAATCGATTGGTCCTTAGATGATGACAACTCATCTCTGAAAATGTCATATAATTCAGGGTAGTAGTTTTTGCGAAATTGGAAATTGTGACATCATCATAAGTGCAGGTTATCACATATTGTTTTTTCTATGAGAGGGTGGATGGTGAAGAACTGAGGGAAACTAAAGAGGATTTACTGTCCGTCTTTAGGCCAACTGAACTGGAGATGAAATATGAAACAGCATGAGTTCTCAAAAATGTGACATCATTTCTTACACATGTTATTGTTTGCCTCTGCTTGGCAGGTGGGGATTTACTTGTTGGAAACTGGGCTTGGGAAGCCAGAGTTCCTCAGCGAGGGAAACTCTCGGCTGAAGAAAGCAAATCAATTAATGCAAAAGTTAATGGAGTATTTCTATGATTTCATCATTCCTGGTAAGTGTCTCGCCCTGAAATCTGATGCAGCCAGGCTCTGTAACTCCATGACAGCTTTGCAATACATTTGTATCCCGCTGAGTAAATTCTTTTCCCTCTGTGTTTTCCATCCAGAAGTTGTAGAAAATGAGGAGGAGGAATGCGATACTGACCTGGAGAGGCAAAACGTGGAGGAGCTCTATGATTACGTCAGACTCCTGCACCAGGAGGAGAGCCAGGAGTTGACTTATGACGTCCAGCACAAAGCTCTTCTTCCTGTTCTCCGGCCCTATCAGAGCCAGGCGGTCAACTGGATGCTGAAAAGAGAGAAATTCAGAAACACCTCGACTAAAGGTGGTCTCATTATTGATTGTGTAAATTTCAATTTAAATCTTGGTTTTCATAGTCATCCTGGCATTGGCCATGTAAGCCACAGTTCTTGTCCTGTCAACTTCACACCATCTTAGACAACCACTTTCTAATGCATTTAGTCACTCTGTATATTTTTCTTCACAGAACAATCGCTGCATTTCCTCTGGCGGGAGTTGGTTGCATTGTGTGGAAAGAAGTTGTTTTACAACCCATTTACTGGCTGGTGAGATCTCTGTTCTTCATTTGATAAAGGAAGCAGTTCATTCATAAAACGTAGGCGCCACTGCAGGGCAAGTGTCTTCTTCTTTTGACATTTTTATGTTTGGGGCTGCCACGTTGGATCATCTTCTGTCTATGTCACATCTCCTTATATATATTTTTTTGTTTTTTTACAGAAAATGAATTAAATACACATTTAAGTGATTATTTATCAATGTGTTTATTTTTCCAGAAAGAAAGTATATCTCACCCCATCCCTTCTTGGGAATAGCACCCTTTGTGTTCACCATCAGTTGAGTCTGTTTGATTAGTCTGTATCTTCCTCCAACCCTAACTTGGATAAAGCTTGTATAGCAGATACAAACTGTACATAGATGATTTAACCCTTTAACTGTTGTGGAAGTGCATCGTGTTTGTTTTTCACAGAAACATCTCCGCTCATTGTTACGTTGTTTCTTTCCAGCTTGATCCGAGAGTTCCCACTGGCTGGCGTCGAGTGGCCCGGCGGGATCCTGGCGGATGAGATGGGGCTCGGAAAGACGGTGGAAGTTCTGGCGCTCATCCTGTTTCACACTCGGCAGGACCTCGAACAGGAGACCCTCACGCTGCCTGTGGTGAGGCTCACTCGGGTTGTTCTGATGTGCTTGTCCTTTCTGTCTCCTCTTCACCTTCACTCACCTTTGTTCCTGTTCTTGGTTGTAGTGAAAGATGTATGGTATGCCTTTTCGTGATGGTTTGTCTTTTTTGGTTTTGCAGGGGAAATCTGTGAATTACTTTGTTCCTCCTCCTCCGCTAGAAAGAAAGAAAGTGAGTCGTCGCGAGTCTGAAGCTCAGCCGAAGATTAAAATATCCTACCCCAGTATGTCACTCATAATCCTTCCTGACAGTCCTCGTAAGGATTTCCAGCTTGATTTGACTTTTTTTTTATTATTGTTTTCTCCCGCAGCTGTGCGCGTCATGCTGCTGACTGCAATCAAGGAGATGAGATCTGGCAAGGGAGCCTCAGTCAACGCCATCTTCACCTACATCCGCGCCACTTACGGCTACGATCTTCTCAAGAATCGTAACCACATCAAGAAGACGATGACGAAGCTCATAGACGAAGGCGTGGTTGATCGGGTCAAAGGTCGCGGCCTGGCTGGGTCTTTCAAGCTGGGAAAGAAGTACAAAGAAACCAAGAAAACGTTGGCAGCGGCGTCCAAGTCTGTAAGGAAGCCAAAGCGATTATGACGGAGACAGAATTTACTGCTACAAATGTGATTTTACTTTGATGTCTGAGGTTGTTTTTTTTTCCGTGTTTGTCTTTGCTAGAGCTTTAAATCCGCAGAGAGCACGCCCAGGAAAACATTTCAGAGGCGAGCAAAGGAGAAAGCAGAAGCCGCTCTGCAAAACTCCCTCTCAGAAGATCAAACCGATCCGAGCTCCCCCACATCTGACCATCCCTTACCCGAGGAAACAAAAGCAAAGGAGGAGTGGGATGACAGCGCCACTGAGAAAGCAGATCAGTCGGACGACATGCTCGATTCCTCCGCTGCAATTTTGCAGACGTCTCAGGAGAAAAGTGAGCCGGATGCAGAGGGAGTGTGCCGAGCGGATGATCTACCTGAAGAATCATCACGGCTTGAGGAGGCTGAGACCCCGACCAGAGCATCTGCCGTCCCTTTCAACACCCCCGATTATCGCTTCGAGTGCATCTGTGGTGAGCTGGGCATCATCGACTACAAGGCCCGTGTCCAGTGTATGAACTGCCAGCTGTGGCAGCACGCAGACTGCGTGAACTATAAAGAAGAAAGCCTGGAGACCACTCCGTTCTACTGCCCTCACTGCCTGGTAGCCATGAAGCCAGTGTCCACCGGCGCGACGCTCATCATCTCCCCCAGCTCCATCTGCCACCAGTGGGTGGAGGAGATCAATCGGCATATCCGCTCCTCCTCGCTACGAGTGCTGGTGAGGGAGCACGAGTCGTCAATGTCATCTTCTTTTTTTGAAATATCAGTTTGTTTTTTTTAACAGAGATAATCTTCTTCCCTCAGGTTTACCAAGGCGTGAAGAAACACGGGTTCATTCAGCCGCACATGCTCGCCGAGCAGGACGTAGTCATCACCACCTATGACGTGCTGCGCTCGGAGCTGAACTACGTCGACATTCCCCACAGTAACAGCAAAGACGGCCGCCGCTTCCGCAACCAGAAGCGCTACATGGCGGTGCCCAGTCCCCTGGTGGCCGTGGAGTGGTGGCGCATCTGTCTGGACGAGGCTCAGATGGTTGAATGTCCCACTGCCAAGGTGAGCTGAAGGACACAGGTCAGCATGTCATGTGTCTTCCATGTTTTTTCTGGTTGTTTTTTTTGTGTGGTTTTTTTGGTTTGCTGATGATTTCTTTTGCCCGTCAGGCAGCAGAAATGGCCCTACGTCTGGCATCTGTCAACCGCTGGTGTGTCAGCGGCACTCCTGTGCAGAGGGGCTTGGAAGGTACCCAGAAAATTCTTTACAACTCAGACAAACAAATCACTTTAGCATCAAGCAACAAATAGCATAATATATTTTTTTCCCAAAATGTTATATTTTTGCCTTATAATTTCATTACTAAAGTAACATGCTCTTTTGAGAATGTAATAATTGCACCCAATAATGTAAAAGTAGAAATATATACGTATATTTCTTGGAGATAAATGTTTTTCTTCTGCAGTTTTTTTGCAGTTTGCTTATCAAAAATAGAAAGTGTCATAGTTTCCATATTTATTCATCACTGTGCCCTACTCTTTCTTAATGATATGTTATTGTATTTCTTTATTTTATTACATTATTGTCAAGTTTTTACATTCATAATGGCATTTCACATTCATTATCGCTTGCTACATAGCTATAAAAAGTTCCCCAAACCCTCATAATTGAAGAAAATGATCCTAACTGGCCAACGTGAATGATTTTGTTCTTTGGTTAGATCTCTATGGCCTCGTGCTTTTCCTGGGCGTCGACCCGTACTGGGTGAAACACTGGTGGGTCCAGCTGTTGTATCGGCCTTATCGACGAGGGAACACGGAGCCTCTATACAACGTGATCGGGCAAATACTGTGGAGATCCGCCAAAAAAGACGTCATTGATCAGGTGCAGTTTTGGGACCTCCGTTCAGGTTGAGTTGAGACCCATGTGGAGATTACATCTACTTCTTGTCTCTGAGTACTCACATTCTCCCAAAAACATGCATCTGCCAGAAGTTTTGGTGTGTGACGCTCTGTTCTGACCACAATCTTGAGTGTCAAACCTAAAAGGACTCGAAATGTAGAAGGAAATCCCTCTTTAACAAAGTACGTGAGGATTTTCAGTCTCGTGAGAAAAAGGCTTATTTGTGTCGCACTTGACTGTTTCACAATCCTTCAAAACCAGTTCTCTAACTGAGATGTGACTTTGCTTCCCTGAACTAAAGACACTACATTTATTTCTTTTTCTTTGAGCTTATCGTCACACTGTCTGATGATTATCATTTTGCTAAGTTTGGGCAAACATTAAAAAAGTCTACAAAGGATAACAAAGAGGACTTTCAATAACAAACTAGTCTGAATCTTTTTTTATTTATTTATTTTTAATTTGTAAGATCTAATGCGTGGATAATTTCTTAAAATGTGTGGAAGTATTATGTGCAGGGAAGAATGAATGAGGGATGATTTTCCTTTTTCTTTTACATTAGAATAAAGTTTTTCTCCAATTTCCTTTACCTTTCTCCTCTTTGTCTGATTTAAAATTATTTAAGCATGAATATATTCAGCTACAGTAAATTGGTAAGATTTATTGGTGGTTTTTTCAGTTTTTTGTATTTCATTGCTGTTTTATAATCATTACAGCTTAGCAACTTAACAGTGAGTATCAGAGCTTTTTATTTGTTTTATTTTTAAGATTTGTTTAAATATGAATATCAGTTTGACGTTTCCTCAGGAACTGTCTTGTACTTTTCTGGTTTGTATTTATTTTTGAAAAAGCACAGATATTATTTGATAATTGATGAGAACATAAAAATCTACATCTCCCTTAGTAATCTCTTCAAAGAGTCTTTACTATCTTTGTATCTTTCATTCTCTCTCTCTCCAGATCCAGATCCCCCCTCAGACAGAGGAGGTGCACTGGCTGCACTTCTCCCCCGTCGAGGGTCACTTCTACCACCGTCAGCACGAAGTCTGCTCGCAGGACGCGTTGGTCAAACTGAGGAAGATCTCCGACTGGAGCCTGAAGCTCGGCACCCTGGACCGCCGGACCGTCAACACCATCCTTTGTCCACTGCTGAGGCTGCGGCAGGCCTGCTGCCACCCCCAGGCGGTCAGGGGGGAGTTCCTTCCTCTGCAAAAAAGGTAGACCACCCTCTGCTGTTAACACTGCAATTTCCAGAAATTCGTTGATCGCGGCGTTTCAAGTAAAGGTGCTGTAGGACTGTATTTCATTCATAAATCACTGTAACTTCAAACACACGGTCAACAATACGGCAAATGTGTATAAATGAAATTTTAAGACACTCAAAAAAGTTTTAGAGGTCAGGCTGGGTACATTTCTCATATCATGTATGTTGGAGAAACAAGTTTCTGAAAAAAACAGATAAGCTTTGAGATTGTTCAAAGAATCCAGTTAATCCTCCATAAAACCATCCCACTGCCCCATCATTATATTGTAGCTTTTACATGCGTGTTGTGTGTTTTTATGGTTCAGAAGTTTTCTTCTGATCACAAGGTTACTGGTCCCATCCCTCCAGAGTGTGTCGACATGTATTGAAATATCCAAGACGTGAAGTCTTTGCATGGTGTGTGCATGGAGCAATGAAAAAGCACATGAAGTAAAATCTATGTATTTTACATCATGTTGACTTTTCTGGACCACCGTAGGTTAAAACTCGTTCTTTTTTTTCTCTTTCTTTTTCACGGCGGCTGCAGGAGTTGAGTAACATCAGCCCCATTAAATCAGTATCACGTCATTAGTGGCTGCTAACAGACCTGAGCGAACCTTTTGTCAACTATTCAGCGTGAAGCAGTGTTTATTTAAAAGATCCTGTGTGATTTCGAGGTGGGGGGATGTGTCAAGTGGGTCTATCCGTGTGCCTCCCCTCGCCAGCACCATGACAATGGAGGAGCTCCTGAAGTCCCTGCAGAAGAAATGTCGAGTGGAGTGTGAAGAAGCTCACAGACAATTGGTGTGCGCACTCAACGGTCTGGCTGGGATCCATATCATCAGAGGTATAAGACCCTCACATATGCACTTGTGCTCATTTGCTCGCTGTTTTTCCCATGGGAATCCCGTCAGCCGAAACACAAGCCGCGGTCTCCCCTTTGTGTCTCACGACACTTTTCGCACGAAGGCGTTTTGTCTAGCAAGGCAATATGTGTTATGTCGCTGTAAAGCGCATCTTGATGGCACAATGTGTGACGGACATATTGAGTGTCAGTAAGGATTTCTCTCACCACCTGCAGACGAGTTTGTAGAGGCAACGGAGATGTATAGAGAAGTACTTCGTTCATCAGAGGAGCACAAAGGCCGACTGAAAACAGATTCACTACAGGTTCGTGATCTCGTCTCTCATTCATCAAACTGCAATGCAATTTAATGAAGTGTCCACCCCCAAGACATCTGCTAAATGTATCACACAAACTAAAACTTGTCTGTATTTCAGGTTATTTAAAGTTATATGATGTAAAATCTTCCATTATTTGCTATTTATTTCAATGTTTGGTCAAACAGAGGCTTCATGCTACACACAACTTGATGCAACTATTGAATGCAAAGCATCCTGGGATTCCTCCCACGCTGAGAGACGACCGATTGAGCGAAGAGGTAATTCATTGGAATTGTTCTTTATCGTGAGAGAAATTCAAAGTGTTTCACTTCGATACTGTAGTATTTTTGATTGAACTTAGAAGTGAAACAAACCTTTAGGATTCAAAAGTGCACATGTGCTCTTTTTATGTTTAAAGTTGGACTTCACAATGTACGTTTTTATTATATTGTTCTGAATATAAGACGATTTTTAAAATATTTTTAACGAAGATATGATAAAAGTATTTGCAATTAATAAGTTGTTGTGAACAGTTTTAAACCCTGATAATAGGACGCAGAGGAGTGTTTGAGCTCCTACAATACAACATGTTGCTGTGTTGAACTCTGTATAACACTGGTGCCTCAATATTAGACAGCGTCACTTTTTCAGACCTTTTTCCAGGGTGGGGGGGAGGTCTTTTATCATATAGATGATAAAAGACTAATCAGTTGGGAATTCCAAAACAAAAAGAAAAGAAACTCAACATGTTTCTGGTGCGGTATATTAATTAATTCTGTGTGTCTGCAGGCGGATCAGCTGCGGCAGCACTACATGACCAAATACGACTCGGAGGTGGCGGACGCCCATCAGGCCCTGCAGCCGGTGCTGCAGAACATCAAAGAGCTGAAGAGAAAAGTGAGAACTCCTCCATTTTCACAAAAAGTTGTGCCACACATCCACTACAGCCTCACAGACAATTATAGAGAAAAATGAAGATATTATTTAAAAGTATATTTATTCAAAATGTTGTTTGTCACCGGCCATCCTTCAGTTTAGTCTGAAAATCACACCATTGTTAAATAGCTTATTGTTCTGTGAGTTATTTCTTTGCTGACTCAAACATCTTTGAATATTTATTCATGATCATTTCGACCGCTGGTGAAGAACACACATATTCCTTAGAAATATTATATTTTGATATCAAGTATTTTCATGACTTATAAATTGACATTATAAAGTAAAAAAATGCTCTGAAATATTTCAGTTTATGTAATAATGTTATTGGAAAATTGGAAGTTTTCCATTGTATTATCTTTTTTTGAGATGCACCTGTAAGTTGCATACATGAATTTATACAAAGTTCAGAGCTTTGAATTAATTTAAAATAACTTATTTTAATGTCTAGAATTAGCATTTCGTCAGCTGAAAAAAGTTAAAAACACACTTATCTTAAAAAAACAAACAAAAAAAAAAACACAACAAAACAGTATAACACTGTTTTAAAGAACCATGTATCACAACAGGTAAATTAACAAAATGTGTATTATGTCCCTGTTTGTTATAAAGGTAATTCCTGATAACTTGTAACATCAATTAGACAATCATCTCATTTTAAAAATTCCTTTTTTTTTAATGTAGAACAGAGATTCAATACTTACTTGAGGTTCATAGATGGTGTCAATTTCAATGTAACAGCCATCAAATAGCAGTTTACAGTCAAAAATAAATAAATACATAAATTGTGGAGGAAAACACTTATCCCACATGATCAATCATGGTGAAGATAGAGAAGAAAAACCGATGGTAGAAGAACTAGGTGAGGAGAGGAAGCACAAACACGTGACATGTGTTTGTGAAAATTGATAGACTCATCATGTTGTTATTATTATTATAATTTTAAATGTCACTGCTTATAAAACACGATTAATTTCATCTCCCCAGGTGAAACTGAACTCTCCCTGGTGGCTGGAAGTCATTCAGCGGGCGGCCAGAAGCTCCACTGACGATGACCTGATGTTCCGAGTCAAGAATGAGCTGACGTCCAGCTACAAGCAGCAGGCCAACAAGTTCTCCATGGCAGACAAGTAAAGCGGCCTCATCAACATGGACAGCGTTCAGAAGTTGTTTTCATGCTGACGCGCTGAAAAAAAACAACCCGATCTCTGTGTGCCACAGGTTTCGCGATGCCTGCGGGCTGCAGTTTCTGCTCACCACGCAGATGCAGGATCTGATGAAATCTCAAAAGACCGTCCAGGAAGCCGTGAAGAGTCTCGAGGGGCCGGCGTCTCAAAAAGTCATCGATGAGGCAACAATTTGTCATCTGAGGCCGATGAGACTGCCACTCAACAAGTAGGCCGCAACCACCTTGTTTCCTCTTACCTGATATTCAATCAACAAACATTCAGTACGGTTGTCTTGTCTTGTCTTGTCTTGTCTTTTCTCTTTTCTTAAAGAAAATATATTATACTAAAAAAGACACATCTCAATAATTAGCACAACTATCTCATTTCCTGTATTTTTCTATTGATGTGTCATTGTTACTGTTGTTTAGAAGAAAGCATAAGAAGATGTGCAAATTCCCAGTTATGGTCACTTCCCTCGTTACTCACCGTGTCCTCCTCTCAGCTGCGTGTTTTGCAAAGCAGACGAACTTTTCACCGATTACGAGTCCAAGCTGTTTTCCCACACGTGAGTCGAGCAGTGTTTCCTGTATCCATCAAAACATCAAGACAGATCACAACACTGTATTATAATTGATTTTTTTTTTTTTTTTTAATCCAACGATCGACAGGGTGAAAGGTCAGACGGCCATCTTCGAGGAAATGATCGAGGATGAAGAGGGGCTTGTGGACGACCGTCTCCCCACCACCAGCCGAGGTTTGTGGGCAATCAGTGAGACTGAACGGACCCTGAAGGCCATCCTGTCCTTCGCCAAAGCCAAACGTATGGACCCAGACCTGGTGGAGGAGGGAAATATGTTTATGGAGCTGTTTGAGAACTGGAAGAAAGAGTACAAGGTTTGTATTTAACTCACACGTAAAGGCAAAGAAGTTCACATCATGTCCTATAACAACTAATACTGTAATAACTTTGTGTAATAGGATATATGATCCACTGGAGCATTTAAAAAGTCCTTTCAAAATGTAATGACTGCAGCCAATAGTGTAAAAAACTACCTAGATAGGACTGCATTTCTTAGAAGAAAAAAACCTTTTTTGCTGTTTATGTGCAGTTTGTTTATCAAAAAATGGTACATTGTATGGCACAGTCATATTCATTTGTTGGTGATACCGTGTATATTCTGCACAACTTTATGTCAGTCATTGCTGTAAAAAAGTATTTTATTACTTTACTGTGTCTATATTACATTCAACAAGACCAAAATGATTATATTAGTGACAGTTTTTGCATCATTGGCCATTTTTAGTCTGAAGGAAAGAGGACCATAAAAGATAAATTTGGTCACAAATCTCAATCTAAAATATACTTTTCCTGAAAAGAGCAAGTTTTAATATTCTAATTGAATCAATAAAAATGCATGGCGATGATGCAACTTTAGGCAGTAGTCTCTCTGCCAGAGCAAAATGTTGACATTATTTGATTATAATCCAGTCTGAAGTAAAGGTAACGAGCAGTTTTAACACAAAATTAAACATTTTTCTTCAGAATTGAACTCAAGTGAAAGTAAAATATGTGTTTTGATGAAACCCACTTTCACAAGTGCAATTTATTCTGAAAGGTACTCAAGTGAAGCTTAGACAATAAAATCTCCTAGTAGAGTTTGCATGTTCTCCTTGCATGTTTCTTTCTCCTGGTTATCAACGTTCCT
>OMNM01002376.1:0-11896 GCA_900302745.1 Parablennius parvicornis | reverse complement strand
TATTTAAATTTTTATATAAATATATATATGTATATATAAAAATATATACATATATATATAAATGAATGGAAATCTGAGGCCGTTGGCACACACTGAGTTGACGGCGCCTCGTTTCTCTCTCTCCAGGTGCTGCATGAGTACTGGATGGTGCTTCGTAATCACGTGTCCGCCATCGACGAGCTGGGCATGGCGACCGAGAGGCTGCGAGTGCGTCTGCCGGACGAGCCCAAACCCAAACTGCTGCACATCATAGAGCCGCACGAGGCGAGTTAAAGACACACGTTGAATTTTACAGCTTGCTTATTTTGCGCATCTTTTAATCTACATGTAAGTAGTTTCGAACTTAAACTAATGGGAATTACAAAGCTGCACATCACAGGTATTGTGTATACAGGGTACACTTTTAGTTGGACTCATTAATGTTTGTTAGTTCAGGATCAAAAAGGTGTTTTCTTATTTAAGTTCAGTACTTACAGTTACCATCTAAATCTAAGAGTCTACACAGTGTACAGGACAGAGAGTGACGGCAGCGCTACAACTGTTTCCGCCGATGAAATTGAGGAGCTCACGGAGACTTCTGTAATCATACCTGAATGATTAATCCTCTAAAAGTAATTAATGTGAGGTTTTAGAAGACATAAATTCCAACACAAATTATTATAGCTGTCGCATTCTCTCAACTTATTCAACATCATGGCTGCAGGACGCCTTGTTTTCATAGTATTAATAGTTATTATTAATCAATCCAGTTGTGATCTGAAGTTGGCTGAAAACCTCAAATCACTTCAGATTAAATAGAATTTTTTGCAGATTCTGACCTTGGAATTAAAGCTTCTGTCCGTCTCCCCCTTCAGGATGTAATTCTGTTCTTTCACTCTTTTTATTGCATTCCTGACCTCTCCGTCCTATTCGGGTTGTTTTCACTCGCAGGTGGAGCAAAACAGAGTGAAGCTTTTGAACGACCAAGCCGTGGCCAAGTCTCAACTCCAAAAGAAGCTCGGCCAGTTTCTGTACCTCACGAATCTGGAGAAGGTAGACGTGCAGTAACTCAGCACAGCACTCACTGCGCTGATGTCTCGCTCGACGTAACATGAATGTTTGGTGTCAGTCGCAGGACAAGTCTACCGGAGGGTTGAACCCAGAGCCGTGTCCCATCTGTGCCCGGCCTCTGGGGCAGGAGGTGAGTACTATCTGAACACTGAAACTAGAACTCTGAGTGAAAATCAATTATTATTATTATAATACTTTCTTCTTTTTATTCTCTATGTGCATTTGTGCATTTTGCCAAAATGGCCTCCATAGCGCCCCCTACAATGTACATTTGTCTACTACGGGCAGCATGTTTCTCAGACATCCACGGAACTTCTTACACATATGCAGCATGTCACGCCACAGAAAAACCGCCAGACCAACAGGAAATCTGCGACCATTTTGAGTTAACTGAATTTTTTATGATGATTTTTGGTTTTGGTTTTATTCTTAATGTACCGTAAGTGGTTTTTTTGTTTGTTTTTTTTTACTTTTGGTGCACAGATATCCTACCTAACTGCTAAGTTATCCAAAATAAACTTTATGTTATGATTTTCTTTGTAGTTGTATTTGGAATAATATAAAAAAAAACAATAATGGCAAAATAAAAAGAGTGCAACTCAATTAAACCTGTTATTTATTTTAAAACTGTAAAAATACAATTAAATGCAACATAATAAATGATGTTTCAAAATTAAAAAAAAAAACAACTTCCCTTTTCAATATGATGCTCTTATAACAATTTAAGAAAGTTGATCAAACTAAATAATTTTTGTAATTTTTTTTTTTTTTTAAAGGATACAATTAAATGGTAATGGGACTTTGCTTATGTAGCACATTTTACCACTTCAGTAGATTCAACATGACTTATGTGATCAGTCACATTCACACAGTTCAGTGTCTGACCCGAGGTCACTTTGATGCATTGATGAGGCAAGGCAGGAGATCGAACCACTGACTGTAGGATCGGATGACGACCCACTCTGAGTTGAAAGCAGCATCTCAGTTTGTTTTTTGTCCCTCTCCAGTGGGCCGTGCTGACATGCGGCCACTGCTTCTGTAATGAGTGCATCGCCATCATCGTGGAGCAGTACAGCGTGGGATCCCGGCGGCGGGCCATCAAGTGCGCCATCTGCAGGCAAACCACATCTCATGCGGAAATCTCCTACGTGTTCACAACGCAGTCTTCCAGTCAGGACCAAGACATCCCGGTCAAGGTTAGTCCACAACCACTTACACAAACACAGATCTGGATTTTAGAGACTTTAGGTCCTTCATTAACACGAGCTTTAGGGTTGGTGTCGATAACTTCCATCTTCCTGTGTTTGTTAGGGAAGCCACTCCACCAAAGTGGAAGCTGTGGTGAGAACCCTGAAGAAGATTCAAGTGACCAACCCCGGGGCCAAGTGTCTCGTCTTCTCCACGGTAACTGCAAACGATCTACCACAGTTATTTAGTTCACTGATGTCCACTTCAGATATGACCTTTTATTTTATTTTTTAAATATTGTTGTACACAGTGGCAGAGTGTGCTGGACATCATCGCCAAGGCCTTGTTTGACAATAACATGGAGTTTTCTCAAATCAATGGGATTCATAAATTTCAGGTTTGTATGTTTTTGTGTGCTATAACTTAAACATAAACATTATTGACACTCTTCACATAGTTAGAGTTATTTCCCACCAACTTGCTGGTATGCCTCAATCCAAAACCATTTTTTGGGGGGCTGGTGAAATTTCATTCATTTTTATTTATCATAACTTCTTTTTTTGAAGACAAAATGTAAACTTGAGTTGAACTACTGCCAAATTATCATCACTTATTTTTCTTGAAGTCTCCTATCTATTGTGATAAACACTGTTGACATGAACACTAACGATCAACGTTTTAAAAAAAACTTATCTTCCTATCAATGTCTGGCCTTCATATTACCAAAGCCATTGTGTGTGATGACCGCTGATAGGTAAAAAGTCTGTAAAGTGATTAATGATTCATCCAAGCTGCAGTGTGGCGACATCACTCTAAAAGATAGACAATTAAATGATAGTAGAGGCAGTTAAAAGTTTTATACAATGGCTTTAATGAAGTTAAAGTGATTAAGAAAAAGTGGGATAAAATCATCATTATAGGCATTGATTAATTCATTAATTTTAAAAAGTACACACACAAACTGATTGCTGTATTAAAACCTTTTGTTCTCCAAGAGATCAATAGGAAGCCATTTAATTACTATTGAATGGCTGTGATTTGGGTTTTCCAGGAGAATCTGAGCTCTTTCAAATACGAAGAAAAGATCAACATCCTGCTCCTGCCTCTCCACACCGGCTCCAACGGGCTGAACATCATCGAAGCAACACACGTGCTGCTCGTCGAGCCGATTCTCAACCCGGCTCACGAGCTGCAGGCCATCGGCAGAGTGCACCGGATCGGCCAGACCAAGTGAGAGTCATATGGGACAAAGGGTTTTGGTTTTTGTTTACTTGTTTTTTTGGGAGGGGTTTTCACACATATTACAATATGAAACCATAAAAGGTATCCTGATAGTTTGATGCTTTTTTAATTTTATCTTCTGGCGAGTGTGTTTTTTTTAAATAATACAATTTTTTTGTGGGTAAATATGCACTTTTAGAGGAAATCAACATAAGTTCTGTCAAACAGGCCGACGTTCGTCCATAGATTCCTCATCAAATCCACCATAGAGGAACGAATGCAGGCGATGCTGAAGACGGCGGAGAAGAGGTACATGAAGAAAGTGTCAGTGTGGATGTTTTGCTGTTTGAACTGGGATTGACTGTCGTTTTCCTTCCAGTCACACCAGCACGGCCATGAAGCACTCGGAGGCGGCCGTTTTGACGGTGGCCGACCTGGCAGACCTGTTCACCGAGGACACGGAACATCTGGAGTGAACAACACAGAACAACAATACTCCCTTTTTATCTCCGTGTTGGTAAAAAAGTTGTCTGATTTTGCACATTCCACTTTTTTTATACGACTGCTCTGAAGTAACAAAATGCATTTTCCGAAAAAGATATTTTGGCAAATGATTGACGATAAATTGGAACATATCAATCCTTTTTTAACCTTTTTGCCAGCAACTGTGTTTGGGACACATATTTTTCTGGTTTACTAACGATTTTGGATGTTTCACCTCCATGTTTGACGATTGATTAGCCAGTACCGACGTCTGTGGTGATCTGATGTTCATTTAAACGCAACTTCTCTGGATGTAAAGATTTTTTTTTTTTTTTCAATGTGAGGTAATACAGATTGTGCTGGCTGCATCCATGAAATAAAAGTCCGTCAGCCTGTTATGAGCTGCTCTCTTCGTCTCTTGGTTCTATTTATGTGCAGTAAAGAATATGAGCATTTGTTTTTACTTCCTTTCTTTTTCATTTCTAAAGAAGTAAAAGTGCCTTCAGGTCAGAAGTGGAAGCTTGTAGGAGGATTTCCCTCCAACGAAACTGTCTTCTTTGATGTTGAAAACAATGCCAGACGGGGATGTCTGACTTATTTGCAATACAAAGAAAGCCAAAGAGGCAACGTCTTGGAAACAAATCTTGTAAATCAAACCCCTGAGTTAAGAAACGTGAAAAAGATTTCTGCCTCGCTGTGCCAGCCGTCTGTCTCATCCTTCTGTTTTATTGTCACTTACAAATTGTCTGGACAACTTTAACTGCTGCACGGTTGTTTTATTGAGGTTTCCCCTCATTTCACCGCTGTAAATTTGGTGAAAATAATCTTTTTTGTTTTGTTTTGTTTTTTGCATTTGGACACTTTATGGTTTTGTTATACATTCTGCTTCACCACACATGCACTCACAGGTCCTTGGCTTTGTCAGTGAATTGCCCTTGACTTGTAATGAGCTTCTTTTCACCTGACTGACACGGATTCCCACACCAGTAAAGATTTTAAAACGTGCAAACAAAAGATGGGGACAACAAAGAGAGCCAGCCCCGTGCTGCTGCTTTTGCTGCTCTTTACTTGGTTACCAGACTCCTTGTTGCTCCCTGTCGGAAGGAACGGTTGTAAGATGTTTACTAAGGGGACATCGCTGCTGTAGGCGTTGACATACGTGTTACCTTGGACTCCCCTCAGTTCTCTCTATTCATGTGCGGAATCTCATTGTTGGCGCGGACATCATTCAAGCTGGTGTTTTAAGGCCGAAGGGAGGCTCCCAGTTCATTACAGCCGTGTTTCAAGGGCCTGCAGTGAGAGCCGGGGGTACTACATCTTTCTGGTGACAGCAAGCTGTGGGGAATACAAGATCCAGAGAGGGATTTTTTTTTTTTTTTGGGAGTGGATAAAATAAAGGGCGGAAAAGGCAGCAAGAGTGGCCGAGCTGAGAGAAACTAGAGGGACAGGGTCTGGAAGATGGCACCGGCAAATTTGGTTTTTGCCTGGTTACTGTTCACAGTGAGGATGGTCACCGCCTCAGCAGTGTATCTGGAGCCTGAAGAGGAAGGTGAGTGCACAGCTCAGATCCCACACGTATGAAGATGTCCGAGGTCAAAGAAATTAAAGGATAATCTGATGATACTTTCTATTAATGTCAGTAGTTCATTCTGCTTTCTGTGTGCAAGCTTATATTTTTCGAAATCTTCCATCTACAACTGTTGTCTTTTGCAACATTAGTACATGATTGTTCATCGCATTTGATTGGAAATAGATCTTTATATTCCAAAAACATTAAGCAAAAGTACCTTTTTAATGTTAAAGTGTGAAGCACTTGCAATATGGTGCAATGCAAATAACTACCTTTCAGAATCAGTGTTATCAAAACAAACAAAAAAGGCCTCTGTTGGTCAGGATTTAAAAGACAAATGAGAATTTTCAACATTTTCGACTGAATTAGTCTTTGTGAACACAGGTCAGTGATAGAAGATATGAATATATAATATCTGTGTTCCTTCGCATTACCTTTGGTAAAGAATAACTTCTCAGTCAGCTTTAACTTGAAATCTAAAAGAACTGCTTGCACACACAGCACAAGTGCAAATTCTCTTTGACAAAGAACAATTTCTCAAGATATTCATGCAACTAATGCCTGGTAATAAGGATGGTGGTACTCAATAATATGTCGCCACAGCCATCCAGTAAGAACTTTAACCAGTTTAGAGGCTTTATAATGATATAAATTTTCAATAGATTAGTTGTATATAAATTTGACTTAAAGGAGTTAATGTAGACGTTATAATGTTTAGATATCTTTTAATCACATTCATAGAAGAAAACCTCCATTTCTAAACAAATCTGATATTTTAGTCTATTATTAATGAGTTTATAATGTATTTTTGGTCATCAAATCCATAATGTGAAATGTAAATTCACAGTATCTTTTTTTGTTTTGTTTGAAGTGTTAAAGACAAGTTTAAAGTCACGGTTGTGGTGCTTGAGTAAATACACTTATTTGAACTCCTCCCTGACCTTTAGTGACTATTTGTGTGTAAATAAAACATATGGGTTGTCAGGTTTAAATATGCATTGATATACCAATGGTTATCATTTTCTATGTAAATCTAATTTTCCTTTTTTTCTATTAGAGCTCAATGAAACTGTCATATGTACCAACGACCACATGGAGGTTGTTATTCCAAGCGCATTTTTTCTCACCAAAGTGCCTCCAGTTTATGTGAGTCAACACCAGCCAACCTTCATCTTCATCTGAATACAACTTGATTTTTTCTAAATACCTTTTTTCTGCTTCTTGTTCTGCTAAACAATAGAATATGTGTCTTTCCTTGCTGTGGTTCCTCCGTGTAGGTCTGGGATTTGCATCTAAATGACCCAGAGTGTCGCGGCGTCGAGGTGGAAGACGTCTACGTCTTCAGCATAAAGACGAACCTCTCGGACTGCGGGACCGTAATGGTATGCTCGTCTGTCTTTGGCCAATCATTCGCTCTCTGACAGAGACCCTCAGTCAGTTCCTGCAGGACCTGAGAGTATAAATAAAGCTGCTCGTGAATTCAGACAGTTAAAACAGCTCTTCACAAAGGAATCAGACACCAGCTTTAACAATTATGAAGACAAACTGCTCTGAGTATCTCCATCATCGATGACATAAAATCTCCATCATCTCAAACTTCATCCACAAAATGAGGATCTTTTATCAGAATAAAAAGGAAACTACTTGCGGCTCTTTGAATGAGAGTAAAAAAAAATACCAAAACCTTTTTTTTGTTGTTTTTTTTACCCTGTTGTGACGTGAGCGTGGACTGTGAGTCTCTGTGTTCTGATTGAGGGATCATAGCAGAAGACAGGCAGAGAAAGGCACATCCTCTGAGGCCAGACAGAAAGCAGTGAGGAGAAAAGAAGGGGGAGTGGCGTTTATGTCAAGACAGAAGGGCAGTGTTGTTCCTCTGCCTCTATACCAGCCCATGGCTTCATTCAAAGCGCCGAGGGGACCCTGAATGGCCTTTCTGGCTTTAAATTATCAGGATTTACATTGAAATGATTATTTGTTGAGGCCCACTGAATAGGAAGGCCGTAAATCACTTACCAACAAGCCCCCTGGTTATTTTAATCCCACCACTCTCATAGTTTCAAATTTTAGTGACGTCTAAATCCTCTTTTCAGCCTGCGAGTGTCCTTCAAACTCTTTCTTGGAATGCGTTAGTTGTTGTTGCCCTCGTAAAGCGAGCAAAAGGTTAACACAGAGTGAATTTCCCAGTAGTCCACCTCAGCATTTTACAAGTTTTTTGCATAGCAGCTGAGGAAAGTGAGGCCTGTGTGAATTAGGTGACTGTTGCTAAAGGGGAAGAATGCCGTAGCTATCAGAGAGGCTTTCACCTTGACTGAGGAAGCCTTTTGAACGTCGCGGTCAGAGCAGACACAAACCAATTGTTGGGTTTACAGGTCAGACGTTTTCACTGAAACCCAACGGCTCGTGATTCACTGATATTTGTGGATTTATAATCTGTGTGTGGTGCGTGTGTGTTTACCAAGAAGTGGTAAAAGATCTGAGCTCAGGTTGATTCATCCCATCAGCGACCACAGAAAGTGTCTAAACGTCATGCACCACCTTTCACACATCCCCATTTTATGGCTTTTATCTACGTCAGTGGTTTAAAAGAAGAAGAAGAAGAATAAAGAAATCAAACACTTTCATTCGCATTTACAGTGTGTAAAAGAGAAACTGTGGGAGTGGACCGTTAACCTCAGCGGTGGCCCTTGTTAATATTTTTCTAATGTGACTTTTACGACTTCATGATGCAGCAGCCACATTTTTTCATTTAGAACATATTAAAGTGAAGAGTTCGAGTGTGACTTCAACAGCACAGTGTTTCTCTCATTCAGTTTACCAAATATTTCAGCAGTCATTTTACCAGTTACTAGTTTCTTTTTTCATCCAAAGTAGAGGAGCTATTATAGTTCCTGCTCCTTAAAATTGCTCATTAGTGACTTTCTCACCATTTGTTTAAAGAATGCACAATTGTATAAACATAGAAAGCTCATTAGAAAAGCCATGTATACGTCCGGTTACTATTGTACCATGGATATACCAGGGATCTTTAAGTCAAATGAGCTGGTGGACACTTGAAAGATAACAAAAGTCAAACAAACAATCATAACACCTCTGGTTTCTTCTTCCATTACTACTGCAACTGATTTTTCTTCTTCTACTGTTCTTCTTTTTCCATTCATAGTAGGGTTTTTTTTCATATGGAATAATTTTTGGTCGTCTAAAGAGGGAAAAAGTGAATGAAAAATGAACCAAGTTGCATTATCTTCTTGACATCAGGGCGATGGCCATTTTTGATCTTGGCTGAGAATTGAAATACCTGACATTAATAAAGACATGTTTTTTGGTGTCAAACATCTCTTATTGTACAAATTGATCCACATTAGTGGCTCTAAAGTCAACAGATTTTGGTCTAATTTGACTTGGAACAAAGGTAGTGGCTCCAAATTATAACATTTTTCAATAAATGCTTTCCATTTTTTTCAGTTACTTTGTGAAAACTAATCATTTAGGAACTTTTTTTTATTGTTATTTTATCTATTTGGATGGAAAGTTTTCAAATCATCCTGAATGAATAATTATTAACAGATTTCATGTACAAGTGTGCATTAATGAGCATGAATAGTAACTGGACTGGTGATAACAAGGATGACAAGGAGCAACAGGAATAGAATAATTGTCACTGTTGATTTTTGTTGATTTCTATTTCGACTCCTCCAATGAACTTTTCATCTCTCCTCAGGCCTCAGATGACACACACATCATGTTCATAAACACCATACACAACAACATTTCAGATGTCATCACAAGGAACTACATCAACATAACCTTTGTGTGCCGTTACCCCATCAACTACATGGTGCAACAACCCAACGGGGGCAACATGATCAGAGTGGACGTCAGGTGCGTTTGTTTTTCTTTCTCACTTCTCATCCGAATGAAATATTCCTGTGAACGTGTGTTGATCTCTTCCAATCTCCAGAACCATCACCCTGAACACAGAGGATGGGAATTTCTCCGTGTCAATGCTGCTGTACAAAGATGAAGCCTTTCAGGACCGATGGAAGACGGTGCCGTCGCTCACTCTCGATGACAACATCTTTGTCAAAGTTTTCATGGTAAATCCTCTTGAATTCATAGTCACGAACAGAGATGACCTCATGACTATCCCAAAACACAAAATAGTGTAGGACATATTGAAGGTGCTCCTTCTGTAAATAATAACAAATCATGACACTGCCTTACAAAAAGCACATCTTACTCCATTAGTATACAAGGTCTCCTTATAGTCTAATAGATTATATAGAATTATCCAGGACAAGTTTATTAACAGTTGTTGCAATTTAAAAAATACATTGGGGTACACTGATGCAAGAAAAGGATTTGCACACAGTATTTCAAAACTCTTAAAGTAATCCAGAAATCCAGAAATATGTCAAATACAGACTATTTTTGAAGTTGCATATTATGAAATATGTGTGATTTAGTTCAGTTTTGTACTAGTTCTTTTCTAAATAAAGACAAATTTTATGACTTTCAAAAGTCTCATTTAAAAATTTATCTGAAATCATTATTTTTGTTAATTGAAATTTAAGTATTTTCTATCAAACCCGTTTATCTATTAAACAAACATTATTTTGTTTCATTAATTTTGAAAACAAACCACTTCTTAATCTTATTCTTATTCAATTTGTATTAATTTTTTGAGGTTTTTTTTCAAAACAAATGTATTGTTTTTTTATTTTTTTATCTCTCTCTCTCTCTCTCTCTCTCTCTCTCTCTCTCTCTCTCTCTCTCTCTCTCTCTCTCGGTCCATCACGCAGACCATGTACCAACAGCATGCGCTCGCGTCGACGCCTTGCGTTCCCATGGTTACTCGAGGGAAGCCCTTCGGTTGGCTGTTGCCATCATCAACACGCTCCGCCTCCAACAGCAGCGACAGATGGACATCTATAAACACCAAAAGAAAGGTAACACGCTCTCACACCTACACACACATTGTGTTTCTACGCTTTCTAGATAATTTGCCCCAACTTAGTTTAATTTTCTTCAGTCTTGCCGTAAACTCAGCCTCAACCAAGACTTGCTAAATTTTAATACAAGTATGCAACACACATACAGAAAAGTGTTGTTTAATTTCTGAAGTGTTGCACGTTAATGCTGATCTCTGTCTCTTGGCTTTGGTTTCTTCAGAGCTTCTGCAGAGAGGCGTTACCTCCACCACTAATCTAGAAGGCTGGGTCGGCCACCCCTTGGACCCCATCGGATGTTTGTTCATCACGCTCACGGAAACGTGTCGTGTGGACGACGACACCACCATGGACACCGGAGGTACAAACGCACAGACTTGGTTCTGTGTCACAGATAGGAAGTTCTCTCTGTGAGAATTGTTAAAGAGCTCAATGACTTATATATAAAAACCTGTATTAAACATCTTCAGGATGGCGGCCTTCATTATTTTGACACCAAAAAAATCAGAATATCCAACATTTAGTAGGAACGACTGAGTTAAATGAAAAGAAAATGCATTTATATTATGCATTTACAGGCCAGACAAAACTTTCTTTTGGGGGTGTTACTCTTTCAACATGCAAAATATTTCTGCATCTGTAGACAAATGCTGAAAATAATTTTTTGTTCAAGGTGAACGATGTTTGCACCAAATATGGCCTCTAGATACAACAGGAGATTGCAAAATACAGTTGCAAGCCATTTCCAGCTTATATTTGACTGGATATAATACCGAAACATCTCAACTCTCTGCAAGCTCTGCTCCCATCATATTATGCAATTTCAGAGTTTATTCTTGGTTGTATGAATGCAGTCTCACAAACTAAAATATTGTTTTGGTTTTCAGTTGACGATCAGGATTTTGTTTTTTTTTTTAAAGGCACCTTGAGCTCATGGAACTGTGAAGGTTGTGTTTCGTAATGACATTTTAACAGTAAAGGTATAAAGAACAACGGTTGTATTTCAATGACATTGACAACTATATTTGCATCCATATAAATGTGACTTGACACATCGTTCACCTACAGCGCTTCCAACGCCGTACCAAAACCAGGCTACTCACACAACAATACATTCTTCAAACAGCTTATTTGCTCGACATAAGGTATAATTCCTGGCACACTTCAGCAGCTGAGGCAGAGTGATCTTGAGCAGAGGTGATCAGGCCCACCAGCAGTGACTCATCACACAACAGACGCCATGTTCTTCTACGAAGGACCAGGCTCTCTTCTGCTACAGACGGCCATAAACTAGCAGCGTCTGAATGGATCTGGGCTGCAACACCCTGCTCATTTAGACAACACTGCTGTTGTGTGTGAGAGTTTGCGTTGTTGTATTGCGTGGAATCTATCAGCATTTGCATTTCTCACCCTGCCCAAGGATTACTTTTTTTTTTTT
>OMNM01002375.1:25537-41459 GCA_900302745.1 Parablennius parvicornis | reverse complement strand
TGATTGGCTATTCTGCTGACCGCTCTCCTCTATTCTCTGTCATTCTCCGTGTATGTGTGTGTGTGTGTGTGTGTGTGTGTGTGTGTGTGTGTGTGTGTGTGTGTGTGTGTGTGTGTGTGTGTGTGTGTGTGTGTGTGTGTGTGTGTGTGTGATAAACACAGACAAATTGTTAATAGAGAGCAGACAATACATTGGTGAAAGTGTATCTTTACTCTTTCAGGCAAACTCTCACGAACAAGAGCATCTCCAGAAAAGCAGGATTTCACCATGAACAAAAACTGATCTGACAGGTCCTTCAATGGTCACTTCCGCAACAGCAGATTTTCACTAACATCTTCTTTAGGGACTTTGAAAATACAGGACGTGCTTATAAATATCGATGGAAGATTACACTGGGTTATGTGTCCACAGAGTTGGCCGTTCATTCACTATCAGTTTAGCAATAGAGCCTTTGTCTCTTATCGACATCAGAGATTATAGTCTTGGCTCTTGTTTTCAGCTTTAGTGGAGATTTACAGTGACCTGGCTACCATGTTTAGTAAAAGAAAAAAGCAGCATGATTCAGAGCCAGAAGGCAGATTTTTAAAGAAAACATACTGCAAAAAGCAGTATCGCACCCTCAGATGAACACGGGTTGCGTGCCAAAGTGTGCACAATGACTGACATCAACTGAGAAATGTGTTGTGAGTCATAGGCAATGGCCTTTGCAGCTGAATGAGCCTGAATTTGGACTGAGCTGGGTCTGGCAGGTGGGGCTGTTCTAACGGGTACAGTCAATTTCTTCAAGCTTTCCACCATAACTCACTCCATCACAATGAAGTCAGGTCCTCGATAGGGAAAAAAAAACAAAAAAAAACACACAAGGCAGCGTGTCCGCATTGATCTCTCTACCTATAGCCCTGGCCTACACTGGAGCAGAGCAGCAGATTAAAAATTCATAAGCGTATTAAAATCTATAAGAGCATTATTCATGTGTGTGCCATCACCGTGTGATACAGTAGGGTACTAATCATACACATCTCAAACCCAACAGACACAAACGCACACGCACAATAGCATTCTGGGTGAACTCCAAGTGTCAGCACTATCATATGGGTGTGTGTGTGTGTGTGTGTGTGTGTGTGTAAGTGTGTGTGTGTGTGTGTGTGTGTGTGGCCTGGCGTTGTTCCCTTCCTGAGTGCCATACAATGTGCTGGCATAAATACCTGCTTGACACAGCAGATTGGCACTAATGGCTTTACACACAGTGCCATCTGTAAGCTGGACCGTTGGCTTTTGCATCCTCTCCATGCTCGCTAACAGTGCTTCACAGCATTCGCTTCAGACCATCATCAGTCATAGTGCAAAGGCAAAAATAGCCAAATTAAATGTTGGCGAAACATCAGGGAGGCTGCGCAAACAGCCTGCAAGATCCTGCCCATCTGTGCTCACCTGGACATTAAACCTAAAAAAAAAAAAAAAAAAAAACGGTTAACAATTTGAGCTCTTTTGTCTACCTAAGTATGAGACACCGCCTGCTGAGCTGGAGCTTTTTAAAACACCAGTCCTACTTCAAGCACTTACACACACACAAAATAACGCCTTACTCTATGGCTTTCAACAGCCCGCAGCAGTCACACAGGGATCATTACTATTCATTTGCTCAGCAAACTGGCCACACAGGCTTATAAATTAGCTCATCCACCGCAGCTGGGTATGGAGACAGTTGGCGCATGCTGAGGACTGAAAGCACAGCCATTACAGTGCAGAGCTCCGAGACACCTTCTGTCCAGTCAACGTGACCTCCTACACGCTCATCTGCTCACTCTTTTTAAAGGAGTTGGGAGGGTGAGAAAAGGGTGAGATATGCCCCATTGATGATTGTAATAAATTACAGAGGAGAAGCTATAAGGTCTATAGCCCTGTATGTGTTGGGCTGATGTAGAACGCAGTGATAAATCCTGTCAAACCAAGTGTAATTCAGTCCGAATGAAATAGTATTAGCAAGACCTTGCAGGACTCGGGACCAAGAGCTCATACAGCTGACAGGCCTGACCTACAGGGAAATGAGGGAACACTTGGACTACTCTTGCTTTCTGCCCTGGGGGGAGGATCAATGGTGGAAGGGAAAAGTAAAGCTATTAATTCTCCTGGATATGTCAATTCCCATTGGCAGGCACAGATTGGTAGAGATCATGACTAGCCTCATGGGCTGGCGGGATCTGGGGCTTTTGCTGCGCCTCAGTACACCATTGATTCATAGAAGGTTTTACAGCTACCTGGAAGGCACCACAGCACAATGGAGGAATGTAAATCAATTCCAATTGCTGGTTTATAATAATGCACAAAAAAACTTGGAGCGTGACTGAGGGGTTAAATTATTCTAATCACCTTTTGTTCAAGACATGCACCTTAGTGAACGACCTGAGGTTAAATAAGCCATGTAAGGGACTTGTAACAGTGTCTTAAATATTCATAAAACATTCATAAAATAGTTCACAGCCCTTTTAAATGATAAATGAAGTTTTTCTTTTTCCTTACCCGTCCGATGAGCACAGGTTCAGGCCCAGCGTACTCTTCAATCACAAAGAACTGGTTCCAGATCCAGCTCCTCCTGCTGCGAGAACGAGGCCCCTTCCCCTCCATCTGGTCACGCACTTCCTCATCCAACTCTGACTCCGCTTCCTCAAACACAAGGCCCTTTCCATTTTCTGGATCGACAGCTTGTACTTCACTGTCTTTTGTTCCGTGACTCCATTCGGAGGCAGGGTGGAGCCTCAGGACATGAGTGCTGTTGACAAGTTTGTTGTCTTCATCTGCGGGGTACTGAGGTGTGCTGAGTTCTGTTTGAGCGGTGTTCGCTGACTCTGTTAATGGGTCTCGCTGGGAATCTGCCTCTCTGTTCCCTGGTCTTGCTCCCAGGGGCTGCATTGTCAGCACAGACGGTGATTCATTTGTTTCAGAGGGTACATACAGTGGGAGATGTCTAGTCAATGTAAATGGTGGTTCTGTTTGGCTGATCATCGCTTCTTTCTCGAGGCTGAAGCTGACCTCGCTGCGAGGTGTTGACAGTAAACGAACCAGGTGTTTGCTCTTGCTATCAGCACTATCTGAGCCCTGTATTCCCAAGATGTCCTGCCCTTTGCTTAAAGCTGGCTTGACTTCAGTTAGAGGATTAATATGAGTGTCAGGGCCCTGGTCTCGATTAAGATCTGGAGTAGTGACTGGGCTTGCGTAAGGAAATGCGGTTTGATTATCAAATCCAGCGTGAGACTGAGTGACAGCCATATCTTGTCTCGGCACTCTCTGAGCCTCTAACTGTCCGTGATTAACGTCAATCAAATCCCTTTTCCTGCTCCGGCTGCCCTTGTTCGGAAAGCTCAGGCCGGGAACACTCTGCATTTGGGAATTGACGATCCTAACAAGGTTCTCTTTAGACAGCAGCTTCAGCACTCCGTAGCTGCCAGTGAGGTTTAGCTTTCGGTTTGAATCTATGCTGAATCCTTTTCCTGGCACGCCTGTAGTATGAACGCTTAAATCCAGTCTGCTCCTGGACCGAGAGCTTGTTTTAAACCTAGTTTTATTATAGTGTAGATCAGGCTTGTGATGGATTGTGTAAGTCTTCTCTGACCTCCCGGTTTTTGCAGTGTCAACATTCCTGGTGTTGTTTTTTAGTTTTTTCATGTCTTGGTTTGTGTCCTTGTTACCGGATAAAATATGGGAAGTGGCTTCTTTCTTTTTGACAGAGTCAACCTCACGCTTGAGTTTAAATGCTTGCCGCTCCCTGTCGGTCACTGGCGGAGAAGGATGATTTTGCAAAATGGTGGAGTATGAAAGCGATCCACTGTCACCCATCTGTTCATGACTTATCAGATTTCTCAGAGTCACTACAGGCATAGCATTCGAGTCCACCGTTGCATCCCATTGGTCTGGAGATCTGTTTTCCCCCAGTTTCACCGAGTGTGATCCACCCACTCCTCGCCTTCGTAGAATCTTACTGCCCGAGCCAAAATCCACAAGCCCGTCCCACATGCACAGTAAAAGCAATAGGAGAAAATTTCTTGTAATCATCTTGTCTTGTGGCGAGATGTTTTAATTCGAGTGAGGTTTGCTGTGAGGCAGGCCTTGTTTTCTGGTTGTCGTCATTCTCTCTCCTGTTTTCCCCTTCTTCATGCCCCGCCTTTCACTCTCTCATAATATGCCCTTCACACTGAGCCGGAGGGCAGGTGTCAGTCACTCTTCTACTTTTTTTTTTCCTCCGCGTAGTCTAATATCTCCCTCAATCTCGCCGAGCCGCTGTCTGCTGTTTTTTTCCTCACTCCTCTTGCGAGGTGTCTCATTCGGTTTCCCACGGAGGGTTGAACACCCTGAGAGAAAAGATAAAGATAATTAAGTTAAAACTTTAATCATTCAGCTTTGTGTTAATTAAAAGTGGAAAAGCAGAGACAGGTAGGAGGACTCATAGACAAGGAAGACAGACCTTTAAACAGAGTAGAAATCACATTTTCTCAAGAACAAAGGGTTTTTTGGGCCCAGAACACACTTCAATTTAAACCTTCATAATGACCCAAGTGTTCCTCCTTACATCTAATAGATAGACAGGGACAAAGTTATCACCACACCATTGTACATGGAATAAGATAGGATATCACATATTAGAAACCCCTCTGAGCATTGATGAACAACTGTCAAGAATTTCTGATCGCAGTACAAAAGAGACCAGGCACTCCATGAAACCAGCTTCATATCATTTTGATGTGCTGATTAATTTGCTTCATTGATACAATTCCTTGATCAGTCAGGAAGTCAAAGCAGAGCCACTTTGTTGCACGCAGTGCCTTAAGTGATCTAAAAGGTTCGCAGATTCTCGGGTGTCTCACTCGCACTCTCAGCTTGTCTCACATGCACTCGAGCCTCTAATGGAAATGCTAGAGCAAATGAAAATGTCAGATATCAATCGGTGTGCTTGTTTTAAGATTAAAGGAGGCACCCTTCAGCAATGTTTGGGAAACACCAGCCTCCGCATTTGAACGTCAATAATGTGACAATTTGCCAGATTCCATAACAATGAAAAACACCACTATATATGTGCACAGACAGCCAATTGTGTATGAATCAAATGATGAAGACAATAACACCACAAGAGTGGTGAAATCAAAGCAACTACGCTTGGCTGATGTGGTGACTAAAATAGATGATAAATCCTGTTTTTTCTGTGTTTGTTTTTTTTTGTTGCAACAGCATGAAATCTATGTGTGACTCTAGAGTTGTTATAGTTACTATCAGGGGCAATATTTTCATTTTTCAGACCTGCAAGAATAGGAAGCTAACTTTATTGATTGCTTATTATTCTCCACATACTGTAGACCTGAAATCTTCCTTTAAATTATGTTCCTCAGCCATTCCATTAGGTGAAGTCTAATGTGATTCAATACAGCTATAACAGATGTGCTACATTTTCTGTCTTTACAAAGGTAATAATGTTCAGCATCCTTTGAGATCATAACAGGGCCTTTAAGCCTTTAAATTAACTTTGTTTATTTTAAAGGCCATGTTTTGCAGTGTTCTTGAGCTGCTCTGTGGTTTATACAGGTATTTATAATATCTTGTCACTGTCATGTATGTCAGTACTGGGGCAAAAACATAAGAAACGCTTCCTAACCGTATGCGGCTGAAGTTCAAAAACATATCAAATAAAGTGATAGCGCATTTTCTTGTTGACAAAGGTTGCACACTCAGGCAAGCTGTGATTAATGTTTCTATAGGTGTTGAAACATGGCAGTGATGATTAGGCAGAGCCAGTTTCATTTTGTCCTGTGCAGCCTGGTGTGGTTTTCCTGGTGTATGACACTTGCTCCTCTGTGGTGCAGACAGACCCTGTCAGCACATTCACTGGAGCCTGACTGAAGTTAGGATGCTCCTCCTGGAATACTTTCCCATTCCTTTTCTCTCTCATCTTCTCCTCAATGTCCTCCACTTCCTTTCCCTCTGCCTCTCTTTCTCTAAGCAAATCCTTCTGATGAAGAGTAGTGAAAGACACAAAAAAAAAAGTTTTTCCACCCTGCGTTTTCCTCTGTGCACTCTTTTCCTGCCTCTCCCACTCACCACCTGTCTCTTATTTCCAATTCATCGCAATAAATCTCCCTCTGTTCCCGCTCTTTAACGTGCTATTGTTTTAGTATCCCATCCTCCCGGCTGCTCCTTTCTATTCTCTTTCTGTCTTTCAATTGTGTCAATCACAGGCCTGTCACCATGTCCCTCACCCTCGACACACCGAGGCTTCAATCAATCAGCCAATGTCTTCCCTCGGCCTTGCAACATTGGAACTGACAGGTGACTCTCTGGCTACCGTCTTGACGAGAGGCTGTAGCACTATAATTGTGAATACACTATATATCCAGTCATCAAATGATAAAATGTTGCCAGCAGGATATGTCCAGTAGTTGCGAGTCTAGCAGCAAAATGTTGGGGAGAATCTGTAGAATGAGGCATATATACACGTCACACGAGTTGTTATGGAAGCTGTGAAGCTGGGTTTGGCTGAATGTTATCTCAAATGTACAGCACGAAGAGGTGATTGGGGTGAATTCAATGACAGAGCTCCTCTCCCTCCCAGAGGAACTTATCAGCTGGGAGTTTGATGGCCAGGCAATCATTGCCACGGGCACCTTGTTAACAAGCCTGGGGCAGGTGGCGGGATGCAGGGCAGAATATCAACATGGCACTGTTGCCAGCTGAGCACAGATTTATACCATTTTCATGTGGGAGATTCTCTCAGTGTGAGGTTTTCTTTGAAGAACCAAAGTTAGAATGAAATCACTTTCATTCTTTGATAGTTTCTTTTTTTTTAAATCTTTTGCACAATTTTCAGAGAGAAATATCACTCAAAACGCAGCAGAGGCTCTTCTGTAATGTATTGATCTATGTCACAACTTTTTACATTGTGCTGGGCACCTTTGGGGAAAGCTATTGTTATGCAATTAGCCCGGGTGCACGGGTGTCCGCGGCAGTAAGCGAGGATAATTGGGTGCTCCAATTCGAAGCACGGGGGAGCTCATATTTCCTCATTAGAGTTTTATAATGTAATATGGGGAAAGTGTTGTTTTCATTCTTGTGGAACTCGCAAGGATCAAGATGGGGATTTTAACCATAGCTTTTGCATACAGTGCCATGATTTCAAGTACAGTAAATAAGGATGATAAGGCGATGCAGTTAGTGGCTCCTGGGAGTTCTCCCTACCTAATTAGTGTTTTAGAAATTGTATAGTTGACGTACATTCTCAGAGTTTTAAGCCCATGTGATTACTGCTGTGCTTACTTCTTTATAAGTTATAGCTGCCTATAGCTTATCTCTAAGTAAACTGAACAATTGGAGCCATAAATAACAATTATTTTCCACTTCCTGGTCTTTTCCAAACTAAAAAGTCCAATTATCTTGCATTTCTGAGGTGTAATAGTACTAGAGGTGTTACAAGATTATGAGTTGCCACTGACAGCATGAAGAAAAATTAAATACAATTCACCTTCTTACTTCCTTCTAAATGTCTTGTTCTCTCGGCATCTGCCTGTTAAATGGGCAAACACCGCCACAGCATGAGTGTACCGATACTCATATGCTACATAGCAGTGAGCAAACACATGCTGTGTTACTTTAAGCCTTGTTGACAAAACATCCTCCAGAAAATAAAACACTTATTTACTTATGCCCACATAAAATGCCTCAACTCACAAAGCCCCATTCATCTGTCCTCTCAAGTGCACATTAATGAAGTCACACATGAGAAAGAAAAAATGTGAACACACAAAAATACCACTTATGTCTGCACTGGGAAGGAAAATAAAGAAAGCCCAAGGGAATGCCTCTCTGGACACAGTAAAGTCAAAGAGAAGAAAGGGAGCTCTCTTTCACACCAGGGGAGAAAAGAAAAAGGAGCCACCCCAAAAGAATTATGCATGGGGTAACAAAGGAGAGCTCTAGAAAAGACACAGAGAAGGAAGAAAAGCAGCAATGGTTTCATGGAAAGGTTGAGGTTGGGTAAGCATGTGTGTACAGAAAGGATGTGGCAGCGGTGGGAAGAGGGGACAGGGGAGTCACACCCTTCTTGGATGATCGAATGGGCAGTTTTTAAGTGCAAAGCCCCATAAAGTAACTCCGTACTCGCCTTGAACCTTGGCAGATAAAAGCGGACCTGTCAGTGAGTGGAGGTGAAAAGCAACGAGAGCTCTCGCCTGTTAATGTATAAATACCTTCTTTCTACAGTGTCCCCAGCCTTGTCTCTATCTCGGCCTTACTGATATACTGACAGCGGGTGCTGACCTCCCCTGGGAGAGCATCCAGCATGAGCCTCCGGACATAAGATAAACACCCATGAGACCAGAGCCTTGCAGAGGACAAACAGTGAAACAAATGCAGGTAAACAATGTGATAGCACATTTCACAGTAAAAATATGAAGAAGAAAAAAAAGTGGTGGTATAAATTTCCAAGCATAAGCTCTGCGTGAATTCAGTTCACTTAAGGATGGCTGTTTGCCTGTTGGTGAGATTAAGACTAAAAATACTCAGTGTAACAGAGCAGAGACGGGGCTTTGGATTTGCTTGGGTTTCAGCTAGATCAATGGGGTTACAATAAATGGTAAGAGTCAGAGCTTGTAGGACAAAATGCAATAATGCTGCTTTTGAAATACAGATTGTACAAAGAACACAGCGAAAAATAGAGACGGGAAAAAATTTTTAAAAGACTGATAAATGTCCAGCAGCGTCTCCTTTGTATCACCAAAGTTCTCAATAGCTTGCCCTGCTGTTGGCCTCTACACTTTCTCAACACTTTGCATGTAAGTTTAGGACTTTTTTGCTAAAATAGGGCATCTTAATGTATTTTCTCACAGTGCTTCAAATGGCTTGAGTAACGCAGAGAAAACATATTGCTGCACAACTGCTGTGAGATTAATTCTCATTAGTGTTGCTGTGAAACACTCATTTACTCAAACCCATGTGTGGTGAACTGCTCTACGAAAAATGAATTAAAACAGTGGTTTTTATCAGTTTTGGAATCCCCTTTTCACTCGTGTCATGAAATATGTTAAAACCATAATCCATGTTAAATGTTTTTCAGTCCTTTGAAAGAGATATAAGCAAAAGTGCTCAGTCAACGCACAGAGGAGGGAAACACAATCCAGTACACAAGTAGATTTTATCAAGTAGATCATGAAATATTTTCCCCCCACAGGGAGAGATCACCCAGGCACAGATGTGTACTGACTAGCACCACCAGAAGGCTCTCTATTTAAGGGCTCTTCATGTGCAGAGGGTTTACATGTACTCCCTGCATATGCATGGGTTTTCTCCAGGTACTCCAATTTTCTCTCACTTTCCAAAAAATAACGTGTTTGAGGTGAATCGCTGCCTCTAAAAATTGCCCGTAGGTGTGGATTTGTGAGGGTGTGTCTCTCTGTGTTTGCCCTGTGAAGGACTGTTGGACCGTTTTCAAGTGTGTCCTGTCTTCGTCCAGAATCCTCAGGGATCAACTCTAGCACACTGCGACCTGATATTGAATAAAACAGTAAAAAAGATGCAAAAAAAACATGCACCATAGCTCAGGGAAAGTCAAAACTAAACGAAGCATGCAAAAGTGTCCTCTTTATACGTACTCAATGATCAGAATTCAAATGAAAGAATTGTTGGGCACATTATGAAGTATTTCTCCATGTATAATTACTGCCTGCAGAAGATGAGGGGTCAGCATGTCTCCAGTGAAAAAGTATATTAAAACATCTGCGTCATTTTTGATGGTTCTACTCTAATTTCTCCACCACAGAGGCCTTACTAATGATTAACTGTGCTGCTATGGCAGTCTCATTAAATCCACCAGTCTTACAACAAAAGAATAGTTTCTCATTGTTTACACTTGAAATAAGTCAAAACAAGTATTTTACTATAAAACCTTGTTTTGATTTGAACTTTTGAACTTTGGACTGTATGGCATTCTGTAGCTTGTTCTGTTTTTGTTCTTGTTATAAATGTCAAGTATTTAAAAGAAATAAACTAATTTTCAGGCTACATATAGAATTTGCTGCAGTCAGTTTGTCTGTGTGACTGTCATCCCACAAAAGTGTGTCATGGTGTCCCATTATGTGACTTTGGGAATGTGACACCAAAGTCATTCAATAATGACACGATACAAGTGCCAGGAGCATCAGTGGACTTCTAACGCCTGAGGTCTGAAGTAAAATGACAGTGTGATTGGAGCCAGGTTCCTTTGAAGAAACAAGAGAGCAAAGCTTTACACGCCCATCAGAAAGAGGCTTTCTGACAGAAATGTCATTTTTCAAATATAGTGTGCACCTGAACTGATATGGATATTTGTTTGAGGTAGGTAAAATATTGTGTACACAGACAGCCTATATTTACCTTTAATGTAGTACAACTGCCTGCTTTTCCCACTCAAAGGCATGTTGACGCCAATGATGTACTCACTTCCAACTCATGCAACATTTCAAATAATTTTGACTACCTTTGTGAAATATCCACAATAGGTAATTCAGTAAGCTATACTGCGCTGATAAAAGTTACTGTGTGTAAATATTGAATATTGTCAACACAAAAATTACTTGGTGCTGTGTAATCAGTTTTATTTTAAAATTACACCCTTCGATTGCACCCGTAGTTGTTTATACTGGTGAAACCAGCTACAGCTTGTCTGGGCATAGCCGATGCAATCACCACTGCCGCTGCTTTATCTTAGGCTACAGTATATAAACTGTGAGAGGTGCCATAAAGATCAAATAAATCTTGACAAGAGACAGTCTAGAGAATCACAGTGCCAGGAGATGTGCCAGTAGGTCATGACAGGGACAACATTTGTGGCCCATATTTTACTGCCTTGGCTAGAGTTCAAAGAGTTCTCAGTCTGATTTGTCTGGTCATAAGGTAAAGTGCTGGCTAAGAGTGTTTGGATATACCAACAGTGACAGCGCTGACCCACTGAAGGCCTCTGATTTACCGCTAAATTCTGCTCACCATTGAGGCCTTTTAAACCCATAAATTATGCATCGATAGCAGAGAGTGTGAATACCCCCTGTGCTTTCTCTCTGTGCCCATGTTTTGTGTTTTATGGTATATCCAACAGCAGCTACTTAGAGCTACTGTCACTTTCAATTTTAAAACTGGAAAGTCAACACCATCGTTGAACGTCAGGCTATATATACACTGTATATACATGTTTGATGTCGCCGCAGAAAAATGACAAATTTCGTTAACAATACAATGACAAGTGAAGCCTGTTAGCATCATCCGTAGAACAGGGAGGAGAAAAAATAAATCTTTCATTATCAGACTTTGCATCCAGATTTCTTTTTCTTAGTGAGCAGCATTCATGCTGGGGTGTTTTCTTCTCATTGTAAACTGTATAACACTGTTTACACATACAAATAAACTGTGTAAACTGCATATATAATATAGCATTGCAGACGATCAGGTCCCTCTAAAGAAATCATACATTCTAATGTCATTTTATGGCATCTCCTCATTATACCCCAAAGAAGAAATTAAACTTTCTGTTAGATATGAAAAACAGTAAAAAAAAAAAAAATGTATGTGAATGCACCACATTTCCATAGTCTTTGATGTTTGACCTGAAATGTCTTTTTTTTTTTCGCAATCTTGAAGTCACAAGCGTTGTAATTTTTCTGACTTATGAACACGCACTAGCGTATAAAGTTGTGTCTTTTGGTATCGAAATACTAGATAAGGCTATTTTCAGGATGGATGAGCCTTGTTCTGTTTCAATCATATAGCTATGGCAAATTATTAACGTGTCACTGAACTTTAACAACATCTGACATGTCTCCACCTCTGGGCCTCTCCGCTGATTCTCTGCTGAGACGTCGAAAGAGCTGATCAGCTTCAATGATCTTCATGCGTAAAGGTCAGGGTATGTTTTTGTGTCAGGAAGCTCATCTGGTTACAGCCAACATCTCTCCAGGTAGGTACTCAGTCCGTGTTCTCCGAATGGTGAGTCATCAGCTGCCAAAGCGGTTACCAAAATTACACCTGATGCCTATCAAGCCTGTCTCTCCACTTCTTCTGCTCGACTGCCTGAGCATCATCAAAAGGCTATCTGATTGTGTTGACATTTTCTGCAGAACTCCAAAGAAAAAGCAGATGGACTTTGTCTTCCGTAAGTTGCACGCGTGAATATTATGTCTGTATTAAGATGTTTGAAGGAGACAAGTATTGAGAAAAACTTGCACATTAAAAAAAATAATCAAAAATAAAGCTTGTTCACGTCAGGGATTTTTCACCGTGACATCTCTGTGAGCCACGACACATCATAGACCAGGTTAGTAAAGTTAGCCCTTGTTTGAAAGACAAGCGCTTCACTGCACAGTACTTAAACATTAAGATGTTTTGTCTGAGCATCCCTCCATCTCTGCTGTTTACGTCTCAAGGGCGATCTATTGGAGAGGCACCGAGGCTGGACATGAAGGTGGCAGAGAGGACACAGTGAGGTAGGAGAAGGTTGTTTTGGAGATTAATAAACACAACACGTCCAAGGTTGTCGGTGATAATATGTGACGCAGTGGGGAGATGGCATATTTCAAAATAGCGTTGAGGCTACTGGCCAATAGGAGGAGTGGATAATGACACTCAATTTTCCACCTTAACCGGCCTCATTCTCACTTCAATTTACATGTAAAGATCTTTTTTTTTTTTCATGTTTATTTCCAACCCAGGCAGGAAGAGAAAGTGAAAATAGGAAGGACCGAGCTGGCTCGATTTTAATGGCCTTATGATGAAATCAATGAAACTCAACTGTGAGCTGAAAACTTTCCCTGAATGTGTTTGTCACAGGTGTTCAGGGTTTCGGTGTGTATCCACAATCCCCGGTGTGGCTACTTGCAAAAGCAGATGCATGATATCTAAATAATGAAAGATGTTTGTTCAGTTTGTAGTAGCACCAAAGGCAAAACACTGAACTGAACATGTTTGATTTAGAATTTGTGCTAATTCTCAAATGCTGTTTCTTGTGTTCATTTATTCGTCAAAGGACAGAAAACAAATGTTTCTTTACAAATGCTGAATATGTTTAGTACACATTTGCCTACCAGGCATTATAAAGCGTCTACAGTCACAGCGAGGCCGTATTTAATGCATCAATGTGCTTTAGTGCTTGTCAAGTAGTGTCTGAAAACGCCCACACTTTCTAACACTGGAATTAGAGTGGATTACATTTCAATATTTTTGGTCATTCTCAGAAAAATAAAACACAACACACTAAATAAAAATATCCTCCTCACTCAGAGAATATAGGCTACTTAGCACCGAACACAAGGTGCAGCTGATACTTCAGGGAATGTCACCCGTTTTGCTGTTTTTGTCAAAAAGTAATTGTTATTTTCGGTTGACGGTTCCAATTCAGTCGAGTTAGAGCTGTAAATTATATGTGAGCATGAAGGGCAATACAGGTAAATTCTTCAAATAAAGCTTACTCTGTACAAAAATGGTCATTTTACTCAGCGTTGTTTGGAAAAACAAATCTTAAAAAAATCAATAAAGTCATTCATAAAGATCCTACAAAAAGTATTATCACTATAAAACACTACGTCATCCTCAGATGAACAAAATGTCAGAAAGTCGTCTTTCCTTTTTCTACCTTGAGAGTAAAAGATAAAGCAGCCTGAAGGAAAATAATATTTTAATAACTCTTTTTTTTTTCAACCAGCTCAAGTCTACAAGACTTACCTGAGCTCAAATTAACATCAATATTAGAGTTTGACCAATTTGTCATACTTCATCAATTCTGCTCTTCTGAAACAACCTTCTTCTCATTTCAGCTTGATCCCAATTTTAAATCTTAAGATCCTCTTCTTCTTCTTTTACAGCACAGATCTTTATTTATCTTCATAAAAAAGGGAACTCTTTCATCTCATGTAAGATCCAAAAGAAAAATGGATTGGCTTACAAATGAGCACAAATCTTATCAGATGTTTTTCCTGAAAGATCAAATTCAAGTCTCAACTGGGGTGTGATTGATTCTTCTCAACTATGCACTGATTAATCCAAACATCCATATTATTTCCTGTCTAGTCCACATGGGGTCTCATTGGCAGCATCGAGATCAAAGAAACCTGTCCCCTGTAATTTCTTCCAGCTCTTCTGAAGGGACCCCAAGTCGCTCCCAGCCCAACTGAGAGATCTAATATCTTTAGTGGTCCCGGGCCGACCCCGGGGTCTCCTCCCATTTGGAGGTATCTGTTACAACTCTAAAGGGAGAGAGAGCGGGGAACCATGTGGTGTCATGGCCTTCTGCTGGAGAAATTCACTTTCTATAATCTAAATCCTGAAAATTAAAATCTAACCACCAAACCTGCCAAAACACACATATTAAATGTTTTTGTTTTTCGTTTTAAATATAAGTAGAGTCTGTGACTGTCGTTGTGGAACAAATGTAATCTTACTAAGCAACCCTTTTGTTTTTAGGAGTTTAGCAAGTCTATTTTTAGTGCCTTCAACAATCTAATCCGTTACACTTGAGCTTTAATTTACAGTTTAAAATGTACCCTCATCATGTTTATGACACTGATATTTACAGAGGACATTAGAAGGACAGCTCCTGTATGCAGGAAAGATGATTGCTCTGTATGGAAAAGGATGCAGAGGATAAGAAGAGTGAGGCCAGTGAGGTTTATACATGCAGGAGACAGAGAGTTTCAGAGGGAGACAATGTGCTGTGACAAAACCCATCTTGAAAATGTAGAAGAACAAGATATTTACTGAAAACTCTTCGAAATGCAATACTCCAAGCATGATTTGGTAAGTTCAAGCAAAATGGTGATTTGTTGTTTTGTTTATTTTTCTCACAAATTGCAAATGTGTAAATCAGACTTTATTTATGAATTTCGGTCCCTTTTTTTTTTTTGTTTAAGAGAGAGGGTAAAATATTTTTCATGGTGATCCAACACATATCCGGAGGATGATCCAGTCCAAAATGAGGTCCATCCTGAGCAGCATTTGTCAGCCCCTCCATAATGTCCAATACATTAATATTTATTACTTTTTTAATTTCTTATGTCATTTTTGTAGCTTGGTTTATTCTGTATTTCTTTTCTGTGTTGAGCTATGTTACAAGAATCCCCCCTATGATTAATTAATAAAGCATTTCAGTTCAATATATGTCTATATCTATTTTTTAAACTAAGAGACATTCTTGACACAGTTGTCAAGTGAATGAGGTTCAAATCATGTCAATCAGCAAGCAAAAAAAATCCTGACTGAAATCATGTCCTGAGTGAAACATTAGAACAAGTTATTATCTTGCTTCCTGCCCAATTCCCATTTCCACTTTCACAGAAAGGCACTGAAATGTCATCATCCAGGGAAAAACCCCAAGGAAGCCTCAGAGGACTCCAAAACAACTCCAGTTTCTCTTCTTTTTCATTTGTTAGTTTTAAAGTGGACAGGATCATTTGTCTTTGGCAAACTTATTCCTTTTTTTCCCCTGAAGAAGTGTTGAAACAAATCAGAATTGAGAATTTCCAAAAAAGAAATTGTGTTACTAATTAGACATAAATGAGATGTGTAAACAATTTTGTTCTACTAGAACAAATGACTACTTTTATAAAAAAACAGAAAGCTGAAAAAAAAAATTGTATTCAACCATTTAAGTACACAATATTACTTATATCGAGGGTCAGGGTCCTGGGTTCGAGCCCGGGACAGCACCTGGTCCACTTGTGCACTTAGTGAATGGACGGAGCCTGTTGCTCATCTTTCACACATCTATTCCACTCTGACTTGTGTCTGTTTTGTCTGAACCATCTGTCCCGGGGTTGTTGTTGTGTCCTGCTCCCTTATCATCGCCTGCTGCATCATTCACGCCTCTGCTCTGCTGCCTGATCGGGCCTGGGAGCTTGTACTGTCATCGCTTTTAATCCCCCCCCCCCCC
>OMNM01002375.1:11825-25517 GCA_900302745.1 Parablennius parvicornis | reverse complement strand
CCCCCCCCCGTTGAAGTTAGCAAGTCTCAGCCTCATTAGCATATACAACCCCTCACCCTCCATCGATCCACCCCTCACGACTTTCATGCTCCCGAGGTCCTCCCCTGCTTCAGCACCATAACAAACACTGTATTTTTGTCATTTTAATGACGTTGCTACAATCCCAGACTCATTTCGCTTTTGTCTCTCTCTATTTGGGTCAGTTTGTTTATTTATTTATTTATTTATTGCAGTGGCTCAGGGCAACTGAACAGATTGCAACATGTTTAAGTCGCCATCTCTGGCAGGTTCTACTGCTGGGCCACCTTGGGTGAGAATCGGATGAAAGATGTGGAAATGAAAACTGAGCGCTTTGTGCAGTAGGACGTTGTGCAACAGCCAGTGAAGAATCAGCAGTGCAGCAGTGGACAGCTAAATCAGCAGCTCCGCTATGTAGACGAATCGGCTCGCCATTGTCCACCTTTTCATTTCTTATTAAACCAGTGATTGTAGCAGCACAGTTTTTGTTGGGACCTTCCACTTACATAGTTCAAAGAAGTACAAGGCTGTGGGTGTACGTCGAGGGAAGATTTCTCAGCTGCATTTGCCCGTCTCACTGCTATGAAGCAGGGCGATGTGGGAGATCAAAGTTTGGCAGTGTTATACTTTCAGGGCGATTTCTTTTTTTTTCTTTCTGCGAGGTGCATTCATGCTGTGTAATGTTTGGGATGTTCTGGCACCGCTCCCGTACCGAGACTATGAATTTAGTTTAAAACGTGACGAGCATATCAAAACCTGTCAGCCAACAGAACTATCTTTAGACACACGGGATCACCTCACACACACTGATCCCAGCGTCGACTATGGCGCGATTGAGGGTCTTGTCATTTCTCAAGGTCACCTCTGCCTTAGCGTAGGAGCAGTAATGATCCCATTTCCAAGCGTGTGAGGGCACGGTAGTGAGAGCTGAGGTCACCCTCCAACCTGTCCCCTCAAACCCTTTACTGCCCCGCATCAGGAGAGTAGATGACAGCTGTTGAGCTGTGAGGATCTCACGGAGAGAATCCCCTCCACCCTCTTCAACCCTCAGCTTTTGTCTCTAATATGGTGCGGGGATAGCAGGGGCTGCTGCGTTTAGAAAAGCCCTGTGTCTCTCCCATAAAAACCACATCTATGGCCGTGGAGAAGCTTACACTGTAATCCTGCATGACGGATTGAGTCTGCTACTGCAGCACACCCCCCCGCTCTTTCTTTCTCTTCTCCCTCACTACAGAAACTTCTGTGACAGCATCAGGGGTTCGAACATGTAGGCACATACATCCGTCAAAGTAATGTGTGCGTGCGTGTGTATACATCCACCTAACGTATGCATGGCTATGTGTTTTGTGTGTTCATCCCATCAGTTTTTTTTTTCTCTAAAAAGTATACCAGCATCCAATGGCTCCGTCTTTCCTCAATTTCGCACCAACAGTCAAGCGAGAGAATAACTAGACGTCAGTGACAGGGAATGGAAAATAGGCTTTCAATTTTGTAAGTATGAAAAAAAAGAAAAGAAAGTAAAATATGCCGTCACACAGACTTGCACTTTGCAAAAGAATGAATCCCGATGGGAAGTCTCAGGAAAGGCGAGTGTTGGAGATGACCTGGATTTTGCCTCTGCATTCCCATGGCATGGATTACTGCACAAAGCTAGCAATGGCTTCAACTATAGTAGACATTTATACGCTCAAGGATCACCACCATTAGGACCCCTTTGAGCCTGATCTGCTCATGTTCTGATCTTGTCACTCCAGCTCTTTGTCTCCTTCTTCCTTGCTTATTCACTTTTTTCGTTAACCTCTCATTCGGTTTCATAATCTCACTCCCTCACTCATTCATTCTCTGCCCCCCCCCCCTCTGTCTTTCTCTGGGTATTAGGCATTGAAAAATCTTTCTGTGGCATGTGGTACAAGTTATCACCCCATCTCGCTCCCTCTCTCACTCTATCTCTATAATCTTCCTTAATCTTCAAGCCTAGAGTGAAGTGAGAATTAGTTTCTCACTCTCCCTCATCAATCTCTTGCACCTCCCCTTCTTCTTCTTTTTCTTCCCTCTACCATCTCCTTTTCTCCTCATGCCTCTCGCTTCCTCTCTCCTCTGGATCATCCTCACCAGCTGCTTTCTTAATCCTCCTTGCTCAGTTTGTCTCCTCCTCTTCTCCCTCATCTCTCTTTTTTTATTCTACTTCATGTCATCACCACAACCGCAGAGGTCATTTCTGCTTCACCCTGGTTTCTCCCTGCATCGCCTTCTCTTTCCATTTCCACTTCTCAAGCTTGTTTTTTCTTGTTCTCTCTTCAAAAGGCTCTCGGGACTTTTGCATTCAACCCAGCCTGTTAACCCTGAACAAGCGGCGGCCTTACCTGCTTGGTGTCCTTCATGAACACTAACACTGAGAGAAAGCAGAAGTTAAGGCTCACTTTACAACACACCGAGAAGTCACAAGCACAATATTTCTTTTTTTTTTCTCTTTGCTCCGGTCACATTTATGAAAGGCTCCATTGATTTCAGGAATAAATCCCACATTAAAAAGCACACTTTCATTTGATTTTGCTGTGTCCCATAATTCAAAAGCAGCTTTTCATTTTTAACCTTCCCAGGATGCATGATTTGATTGAAGTTTTGCTGAATTCACTGAACTGCACTCAGAGCCCCCCTCAACCCTTCACAGTGCCGGAAAGCTCTTAACCACCAACAGACGCAACAGTGAAGTTTGTTGGCAGGCCATACAACAACAGAGAGGAATTAATAATCTGCAACGTTAAAGGCCCAGAATTAGAGCAGTCCCTTTCAGTGAACAAAATCCAGAAAGAAGCATGTTCACAGAAACTTATTTTAGCTGATCGACGCATATCTAAATCATGTTGCGATTACAAGTACATTATGTCCATATCACTGTTCTCATTTACTACGACTCGTAGGTTTTTGTGTCAAAGCTGCGTGGGGAGGAAACACTCTGTTTGCCCAAATCACACCTGATGTTATTTTCAACTTCAAAATCCCAGCGGAGCATTTTAGTTGAAAGCACCGACCGAGCTCGAGAGAAATGCAGCAACAAGCGCAACGCATGAGCAGTCACCAGTATAATTAGGTACAGTTTTAAAAATCCAAATATGTTGCCTTTTTTTTTTTTTTTTTAACTCCAAGCTGTGCCAATAAAAGTCATTTGTGACTCCGGAAAAAGTAAACTCCCCCACTTAATTAGCGAAGCGCCTTGGCCACAAGTGGTACATAGGGAAAAAAACATCCCCGTGCTCTAAATGCTTCCTGTGTCTCACCAGCATTGCACAACTTTAACTTTTTGATTGAACATTAATTACATTGTTATATAAAAACAAGAATAAAAAAAAAAATCACCAAACTGTATAGTTGACGGGCTCCCAAAGTTGCTGAAATACCCGCACACTTTCACACTTTGATTGGACTCACACACAGACGCCGGTGTGCAACAGAAGCTATTTACATTTCAGATTCCCTGAGGATGGCGACCGACAAATGAATATTAATTGCACTATGTGTCATTATCAGGGCAGCATAATCATGATGAATGCACTCCTGCATCAAAAGAGCCTTTAGGATCGGAAAAACAGAAAGCAGCAGCTCACGCTGGGAAAAACAGTACATCAAGTAGATACAAAAGGGGCAAAAAAAGAAGCAAGGCCAATGAAAAGCAGCTTTTCAGTTTTGACCTTAAAGAGTTGCTGCAATACCATTCACACTACAAAGTGAGCGTTTCCAGAAAAGACTGAGGTCCTGTTCATACGAGCCAAAACAATCTTTTTTTCTCCCTGGAGTTCTACAAAAAAAAAGTTGTGTCCACATGTCACTATGAACACGGCATAACACGAGGCTAAAGGGCATGTAATACATGTGCCAGGTCTTGAGGGGCGCTGTGACTCACCAAAAACGCAGAAGAAGACACAGAGTATATAGAAATTTAGAAATAGACTCCTGCTCATAGACTTCTATAAAACTCAGAGTTACATAGGTCTATGCTCCAGCTCCTCCAGCTAGCATCAGTAGCTTCTGCAGTTCGACCAGAGCATGTAGTCCAAGATTGTTGTTATTAGATGACATCACCGACTACTGAGGGGGAAGAGGGGTGGGTGATTATGTCATCTTTTTTCCACAGATGATCGTCTTTGCCGTCCACACCTCAAAGCTGAACTGTGGTTTTAGAATTAACCCATTCTGGGACTCATGTCAATAAATAAATAAATAAATACATTTCGGACCTCTAAAACGCCATCTCGTGTGGATGAACCGAAAACGGTCCGTTTACATGAACTGGCATTCTCGTGTGGATGGCCCCTGAGAAGCCACAGTCATGTAAATAGCCATCTAAGCCCCTGTAGTGGAGCACATCTTGTTATCTTCATACTTAGCAGGTGAGACAGTTTGTTCCCATTCAGACCTGACGATAACATGCCTTTTGGGTGATCTGACTACATGTGGCGAGCCCTGACTGTTCACACTTGTTCATATCACGCATTTTGGGCTATCCACTGGAGTTCAGTATGGAAGTCGAAGACGGCTTTCTATAGTTCAGATTGTATTACTACCTCCACATCACTTCCGCCAAATGGCCCACCGCTGCTCAGACCCCCAGGCACGGACATTTTTGTCATTTTCCATAGCTTCTTTGGAAAGTTGGAAAGACTGTATAACTCAGGCCAGCCTGCACATTCTGTTAAAAACAAACAAAAAAACATGGTGTGCACTGAAGACTTTTACGTTACCTAATTTACTGCGACACCACTGTTCTGGGACACATTTGTGACACATGCTGTTCCCACTACAAAGTCGAAGTGGTTAGATGCGTCCCTGACCACCTAACCAAAGTGGTTTCAGTGAAAACGCTTTGGTGCCGTTTCAGACTTTTCTTTATGACTTGCCACTTGTGATCGGATCAACTGAAATGGATGTTAACACCAGGTTTGAAAAGGCCCTTAGTCGTTTTGTTACTTGATCTAAACTGTCACACATTTGTATTCTTACCATATTGAGTAGATTTTAATGATTTTGTTCTTACATGTTTGACAAGTTCAATGACTGAAGATAGAAGATGTTTCATTAATGACATCCAGTGGGTTCGTGTTTCTTTCCCTAATGTTCAACTTAATGTTTTTCAAAAAAGCCTGAATTTAGCCAAAAAGAGTCTTGTCAGTACACATGATAACCATCCAAACAATTGTGCTGAAGTCCAGCATTCACCAACATCAATATACATTGCTCATATATAGACATTATAAATAATGGTCTACTGAGGGACAGAGAGGGTGGATTTAATACTAACTACCCTATATTTAGCGATGTGATAAAACCTAACAGGGATATAACAATTGATGTACAAAACACGTACATAACGGTTTCTGCGAAAGAGCCTACTTAAGCGGTTTTGTTGAAAAAAAAAAAATGCTGTAATCTTCTCACAGTGATGTCCCGTTGCTTCAGATAAACATTCCAAATCCAGTTTGTGTTATAAATTGTCCCCTGAGACATGAATATTTCCTGCCATAACAAACTACAATGTATTTTAGTTCCTCTGCATCTAATCTGCTCTATAAAGAATGTGGAGAATGTACAACTGAAGAGAAACCTTGTGCAAAGGAGAGGAACACATGCGAGGTAGAGACACTAAGGGTCAGATAAAACCAACAAAAGGCAATAAAGCAAAGAACAAGCGGGTTAAAAAGAAATAAAGATTAGCGAGAGAGGGATGAACAGATAAAGGAAGAATCCACGTGATGAAATGCAACAAAGTCAAAAAAGGTAGAGTGGTGAGGAGAGAGAATGATGTTTGGTAATCCCAGCTCCTCCTCTGGTTTTATGCCCTTTCCTGGCAATGGGGGCAAATAAGTTGAGTTGAATAGAGAGCAAAAGACAGATGAAAGTTGAGATTCACACACTGAGTTAGAATTGTTAAAGGCTGATTACAGTGTAGATGAATACTCGGTCAAACTGTTGTCATAATCAAGAACAGGGATGACATTTATAAAGGTTCTTATGCACAAAACGGGTCCTGAAAGATGCGAATGCCACTTCCCATGCCAAGTTTGTGATCTAAAAAAAAAATTTACATTGTGGGACAATGCGTGTACCGGTAGGCCAACTTTGGCCCTTGCGCATGCACATGAGTTGAGAGAATTGAAGCCAGATTCATCTCTTGATCTCATACATTTATTGTCATCACATGTCATACTTATTGATCCATGTAATTCTAAACAGCAAAGCTGCAGTGTTCTGAATGTTTCTTTAGTGAGCCATTACTACTGAATTAGTTGCACTTTGTTCATATGTCATACTTTCATCTTCAAATGATAAAGAGCGGTTGATAGCACTGATCATCAATTGTGACAAGGTGTGTAACAATCAGTCCCATTGCCGCACTGTGGATGCGGAGGCACCGCCACACGCTCTGGACGCACCAGTGCTGAAGACAGACAACCTCCTCATCATCCACCACTTCTAACTTTAGTGACTGAGGACACAAGACAAAGTCCACTGAGCCTTTCCACAAGTCCCTGTTGAAATATTTAATTTATGAATGTAATAAACAGATAAAACTGGACTTTATCAGTCTCTGCTGAGATCTCCACCAAATAAGTCCCCTTCCCTCCCCGACACTCTGCCACGTACGGTGGCCGTCACAACTGTGGGGGCTGTTTTTGAGTCCAGTGGTTTGCTCGGGTGCTCGGGCCTCCATGATGTCACTCGCTCCTTGCAGTCACAGATCTCTCTCTGTGACTCTCACACTATTTACAGTGCTGACGACATTCTGCCGATCAATTTTTTTTTTGTTTTATTAGTGATTCCACTACAGTGCTCCCCAAATAATATCATTTTTTTGCCCTCCAACTCCTCCATGACTATTTCGGTCTCTGTAAAATTACTTTTTTCTCGTCTTTTTTAACATGATTTAGAGTCAAATGGCTGATTGAGATGCAAAAACATTCACGAGGCACTTTGCATTGACCATTTATGGTAGGAAGTGTGTGGGTTGAGGGCAGGATCTGAACTTTGCAACGATCCAGATGGCCTGTGATATATAAAAGGAAAGTGCGTGCAGATGTGCGTACGCGCAGTTTAACCGATCCAAATTTTGGGCCACTTTCACGTACATTTTTAGTAGGAATCCTACGCAATGTTTTATAGATAAGGCCCCAGATTTTCCGGCTGCAGTGCATGTATGAATACAGTAAAGCTCATGCAGTTTGGTTAATTCAGTACATGAGTGTTTTCAAAAGAGCGCCACGGACAACTTCAGCTGCAGAAGTGAGAAGGGTGCTAGGTGGTAGTCATTAGCATGCATGCCACAAAGCATGAGAAATCACATTAATCGCAGGGAATGCTAATGACAGTGATTGGCGTAATCACAGCAACACGAGCGGAAGGGGTGAGACAACAGGAGGCCAGCCATTTCTTCTATTATTATTCTTTCATGCTATTCCGCCTCCTGTTGATGGGGCTCCTCAAGAAAAAAGTAGCGGCACTTTGTCTCACATCCTTCTTCTGCAGGAGGAAGTAATGCAGTCAACACATTAATCCTCATGATTGGCTAATATTGTGTTCTTATACTCTAATTTTAACAACTTCATCAATTTCTGATGTCAAATGACTGGATCATGACTCAACATCCCACGTCAATGCTGCTTCTCAGCCACTACTATTTATCCGTTCTTCCTGAATTATATAAGAACCGGACCACAAACAGGCTTTTCTATTGCATGTGTGAGTAGGCGTGTGCACAGCAACCGCAATAACAAATGAACTGCAACTTGCAATCCCGGCGGAGCGATGGGGGTATATCCACAATCAAGGCAATTAACCTGTATATGTCTGCTGGGATCTCCAGCTGTGGGAGAGACGGAGTTTAACACTGTAACCTACCAAAGTCTAGTCTGGTAGAGGGCATCTGTTCAACAAATCAGCAAAGCTACAGTATGTAATCACGTTTCACACCATGCTAATCACTTCAGTCTAATTTATCACTGCTATGAAAACAATCTTACGCACTATTAAGGGAGAGCAGATGAAGAGGAAGGGAGATGGAGGAGAGTGAGAAAGCGAGAGGGGTGGAGGAGAGCAGAAGGAGGCAAGGCTGTGGGATGGAATATAAAATGAAATGAGGCAAAATGGAGAAAGCGACATTGTGAACATGTCCAAAAGGGCTCTGATTTGTCTAAAGCTCACTAATTCAATCTTGGAAATCCGATGGAGTGACTGAGCCATCCCCCTTGCCCTCCTCCCTTCTTCTCCTCCTCCCCACCAAGGCCTCATCTTCACCATTTGAGAGCAGAGCTCTCAAAGTCACTAATCCGGCTTCTGATAGCAACACCCTGCAAGGAGGGAGACATCAACCCCATACAGGGGTGGAGAGAGAACAAAATGAGTGGCAGAAAGTGGAAGACTGCAAAACAGTGGAGGAGGCAGGCAGATGGAAGACGGGGGAGAATGACGGAGCAACTGAACTCAGTCTGTTGGTCGCATCAAACTCCTCTTTAATTAAAAGTCTAAATCCTCCTCACTTTAAAGCCCCTACTTTATAATTAACACTCTGATCTTGCCCCCCTCCCCTCCTTCTCATTCGAAAAAGAAAAACAATTAAAAACTTTTGCGATTTTTACTTCAAAACCCATTAATTAAAAATCGCCAATGAACAATGGTGCAATATTGAGACAGACCCCCACTTTGCTCATTAGCCGCTGGTTAATTGATCCTCACGGCAATGTTTACCAATGGGACGTTAAAGACGAAAACATTATCATTTTGCCCCGTCTAATTGCAGTCTTTAAATGAAGGGGGCCAAAAGGGAATTTGGATGTTCTAGATCACAGGGAAAGTGAAATTCGGGGGCTCCTCTGTGGTTTCGTCTCTTAGGATTATCAGTCATTTTATAGCACGCTTTAAAAGGTTAGGGGATATTCACTATTGCATACCTACACAATTTAGATACAGTTAAGCATGTTGGGAATAGAGCACTAGAGACCCAGGAGGTGCTGTGATATCTGGTGGTCAGATATCAGTTCAGTGGCTGGATCCCGCCCTCCACTCAGACCCCAGCCAGACGCTGCTCATCCATCAAAACTCCATTACCCAAAATCCATCATAACAACTCCCAACTGCGAAGACTGAATGCTTTTATTTTTCAGAGGACCATAAATACACTCACAACTTCTATAGTATTAACTTTCTTTTCTGGCCCCTTTCTCAAAACAATCTCGACTTTTATTTCCTCCTGACTTCATCTCCCCACCGCCCTCACCTCGGGTCGGGAAGCAGCTAATGAAAGGCTGCTCTCTCAGGAACATGGGTGAGACATATCATAGTGTCGCTCAGCCATCTCACTGTGAGGCCCTCGATAAAAATTCAGGGCAGCTGCTGTCGTCGCCACCAGAGAGCTTTCCTCTGTCATTAAGGCACCTCCGGGGCAGCCTACTATACCTGTCTCTCTGGTTTTTTTATTTTTTCCTTCCATTTTTCATTTCCAGCAATTATCCAGATTGTCTCAATATGCAGTCAGCTACCTCTGATTTGGTCTCTCCTCCTTCCCTTCATCAGAGCTCAATTGTCCTCACTCCACTCCTTCAGCATAATTTCAATTTCTTTCTTCTCTTCTCTATTTCTTTGTTTCTGATTTAATTTTTGGGGTCAGGCATTGTGTAATTTGACCCTGATTAATGTATTAATGTATTTGTTTTTCAGCAATACAGCGGAAACAAGGTGCAAATGCAGAAATTGATTTTTTCTCAGCTATGCATTTTTTTCCTTTGTTTTTAATGGCAGCAGAGAGAGTAAGGGCATTGGAGAAGTACACTACGTTATTAGTATGACTGATGATGTCGTTAGTGTGATCCGCGAACTTGTCCCGCCGCGTTGTTAGCATGTTTGTGGCTTGCTATGACAATTTGATTAGCAGCTTTGGATGTGGAGCCACTGCGATGCTAAATCAAGTCTGTCAAAGGGGGCAGAGCATAGATTGACTGCCATCTCATGTTGACTCACAAATTCATTGTAATAAAAAAATTGGCATGAGCACCGAGGCACGCGTCCATACCTGCACAGTTACTGCACTTAAAGCCACAGACACAAAACGTGCTCTGACAGTCGTGAAAACTCAATGTTTTTATAGCTTCTGCTTGTAAATCCTGTTCACAAATCACCTTGTTCATAAAAATGTGTCTATACAGTGTTAATGGATTCACTTTTTGTTACACAGCATGGCCGCTCCGCTATGATTAAACACAATTCTGCCTTAGCTCTGGTCTTGTGTGCCACGGTTGTAGGATTTTTGTCTCAGCTGCAAATCAATGAACATTAACTGAATGGGGGTTTGTGGTGTTCACAGCATATTTTCTAGGCTTCTTTGAATAATCCATAGACCTCGCGGTGAGTTGTTATTCAAACTTCAAACCTAGTTTCCAGAAAAAGAAACATTTGTAAAATGCAGATAACCACCAATGTGTGATTATTTGTCTTGCATTTGGGTGAAAGAAAACATTTTCGAAGTTTTCACACACAAAATCTATTGGTTCTAGAAAACAGCAACATATCCCCCAAAAAAGAATTTTATCCATAAATTTCAAATTTTTCTTTTACTGGATTTCAAACTCACAGAGGTGTTTTACTTTTCAGAGTCTTGACACAAGACAGAAAAAAACTGTTTGCAATCTTGGTTGAATTTCCCAATTTATTGACCAGAAAACAGTCAAAGCCATGCTTTTTTATGATGAATATATTGAATCATGGCGTCTAAAATAACTATTATGAGAACGCAGGTCGGCTTCATATGAAATCTCAGTATTTACTCTGCTATGTCAAAAGTAACTCAACATGTTTAAGTTATCCAAGTTGTCCTGATATCCTCAACGACAGTTTATGTTTGGTACACACCAGCATCTGTCTCTGAACATGAACACGAAGATTTATTGATCACAATGTACATGTCCCATTTTTTCCTGTTTCATCTGAGATGTGCTTAGACATAAATATGCTCCCTGTGATCCAGCTACAGAAGACTTTCTCTTTGAATAACAGTGTCTAAGGTTTTATTTCCTAATGCCATAGGGTAAAAAGTTGAGTGACATGTTTTCCGAGATCCTCTTGAGACTGTGTGACCGTTTTTATGAGAGTGGCACAGCTGTTTCTTTAGCGATGCAGTCTGAAGGCTCTGCATTTGCCGTGTGCAGACTTCTGACCTTGATCTGTATGGACTGAAATTTCCACAGATTCTGTGGATTTTGTTTCAGTGTCATGTGCACTACATGATGAAAATATTGAACAAAGTGGTGAGCTGTGGCACACATCAGTCCACAAACACAAACTTGTCTTGCACTGTTTCAAAGCACTTTTAGCATTTTAGAAATCTCCCTATTGTGTATTTAGTCATTTTGACAAAATAATTTGTGAATTATTTCAGAAAAACATTCAAAATAAACTAAATGTTGTAAAATTGCTTATCAGCTTAAATGCCTCAGGCCAACTTTGACCCATGAGTGTTTGCACTGTTGACCATTATCAAGCTGTTTCCACTGCTATGACCACAAAAACAGAGTGGCAGAAGGTTCAACATGAAGCAAGCTGCTGTACTATCCATTTTAATCAGACCCTCCTTTATCTGTATAAATAAACTGTACCTCTGAATGGAGATGATCTGTTGACAATTAAAAGTCAGGGGTTGAGGGAGCAATTATGCTTTCTGGACAAATTGTGTGGACTTGGTATCCCAGTGTGACACCCACTTAATAAGAAAATGAAGTTGCAATGTTGGCACGTTCTTAGCTTGTAGCTTTATTGCTGTAAGGTTCAAGCAAACTGAGAAAAGGGATGAAGTTTACTGAACTTTCACTTTTTACACAGACTTGACTTTTTTTTTAATGATCACTTAGGGACAAAATGTTATTCGTTACACTTTTTGTGAGCTCACATGACTAAAATGGAGCATAAAATGTAAACAAAGCAAAATGTACTCTCATCTTTTCATGACATCACGAACAAAACCTTTAGTATCACTGAAGAGGCATTTTATTAGAAATAATTGTGAAGCTTGTAAAATCATTAAAATGGTAAAAAGAGCAGCAGACATTCTTTTATTCCAAACAGCAACAAAATTCAGCTACACCGAGATGTTGGGTCGGATGTCAGTCCCATCTTGTGTTTCTTTTATTTTTATTTCTTTGGTCCTTGTTGTGCTAATACTTCACTAAAATTACACCTGAATTGATTTGGAAATGGGTCTGGCAACAATTTCTTTGTTGTGCAACTGAATTTGGAAGGCTGTGTTCACATGTTTTCAAATAAACCGCACTATTAAGGGAAAAGCACAATTATATGAAAAACCAACTTGCCAGTTACCTGCACCAAACCAATACTAAATATAAAAATGCCAAACATTGATAAAAGAAATATCAAACAATCAAAGCAAAGATTACATTTCTTTTTTCTTCCCGACACTCAATGTTCAAACATCTTCCTCTTCAGCTCAAATGGATTACTGAAGCCTGCACATATTAAGTAAAATATATATTTTATGTCAAAGTGAGAAAATGTGTAGTATTTTCATAATTTAAATGACTCACTGTTTAAAATCCAACCTGTATTTTCTCCCTGGTTCCATCTTTCCTTCGGCTGCTTCCCTGTCGTCTCCGGCAGCCTCTCTTCTGCTTTAATAGCCTAATTTTTTTTCTTCTTCCCCACTCAAACATGAATGTTGTCAATTATTTATTCATCTCTCCACTCAATAAAAGTGTCCTAATTGTCCACACTTCTCTCGCACGCCTCGTCACGCTCTTCCCAGAGCACTCTCCAATGCTCTCCCTTTCACACTTTCCACTGCACCTCATGTCTTCTGTATTTCCTCCATCTCTATCTCTTTCTCTGTGCATTCACATTCTTTCCCCTCATTGTAGGCATCCTATTCCTGTCTTCTTTTCCCAGCTTCTCTGGCATAATCTTTTCCCTCTATGCCTCGCTGTCACTCCTTCCCCACCGTCTGTCGTATTTTGTATTTTTTTTCCCAACTCTCTAAAGCACCTCCAGTTCATAAGGCCGACTGCCACCAGTCCTTTTCATTCAATTAAGGCCAGAGTGTTCCTGTTATTGCTACAGCTAATAATGAAGGTCCGAAACTGAGTCTGCTACCAGGCTGTCACAGGCACGATCATCAATAGGTGCCATCCCTCATCTCCATCTCAGGCAATCACCGGCATTATTACTATCATCTGAGAGGAGAGGAGGGCAGGCGCGCACTGAGACACTTGCACACAATACACACTCCAGTGTGAGACTGTGTGTGCAGACAGTAGGAGACAAGTAGGGGGTGGATGGATAGATGGAGAGCCTGAGGAGAAGCGAGTGAGAGAAATAGAATTGGAAGACAGTGGTGGGGAGTGACAGAGGAGGTGTGTTTGTGTGCGTGCGTGTGTGCGTACGCATGCATGTTAGTGGATATGCCGGGTAGAAAAGTGTTTCACCGGTTGGTAGGTGGGTGTGTGAGTGAATGCGAGTGAGTGGGTGACAACAAGAGACAAGCTAGAGGGAGTGATAACATTATTACGTGCGTGAGTGTGATATGTGCATTCACAGAGTCGTGTGTGTGTGTGTGTGTGTGTGTGTGTGTGTGTGTGTGTGTGTGTGTGTGTGTGTGTGTGTGTGTGTGTGTGTGTGTGTGTTTTT
>OMNM01002375.1:0-11805 GCA_900302745.1 Parablennius parvicornis | reverse complement strand
TGTGTAGGAAAAGGCTGGAGTGGCAGACAGGCAGGGAGAGATGCTGAGCGGCGTGTACCGAGAGAGTGAAGGCCCCTCGAGGGTGTTGTTGCATTTTGAATCCAGGACGCACACTGACATGAATGTAATTGGTAGAAACTAGCTCGGTCTATGGTTCAATGGAAATGGAGACATAGTAGCCCTCTTAGTTTGTGTCTCTCCCACTTTGTCTATCTTTATCTCACTCCATCCCACCCTGCCTCCATTCATTTCCGGACTCTTTTGACTCTCGATTCTTGTTGATTTTACTTTATGTATTGTTGAACCTACTCGTGTGCAGAATGTTTTCCCCTTGGAGCAATTAGATTACTTTTCACTTGTGTTCATAACCCTCTTTCTTTCGTGCAGTCCTGGTAGACTTGAATATTCGTATAACTCGGCTCTCACCTCGTAATTTACATTCCTGCAAGTCAATAACAGATCATACAATCTTGCCCCACAGTTTTTTTGACATGCCCAAAGCAATTGCTGTCTTTCTGACACCATTGAGAGGACATTTCACGCTCCCTAAGCAACCTTCTGACAGCCACATGCTGTCACAAGCCACAAGGTTCACAAACTTTATAGATGGAAAATCTTGCTTGCAGAATCTTGTAAGGGCCCAGACCTTAACATGATAAGGTTAGATCAACTTTTTGCTATGTTGTAATAAAACTGATGGTGGTAAAATGAGTTCAAGTTCAAGTGTGCTGCACAAAATGTCACCACAGACCAGCCAAGAATAAATTCTCTCTAATTTTTCTAAAAATCAATTTCCACATCTGCTGTCTGATTCTACCAAAATAATGAAATCTTCTGCAAAACAGAAAAATATGCATGAAGATGAGGATAAATTACGGTTGCTTGTTTCTGTTGTTTTGAGAAAAGAATTCTCGTAAGCACCCAGGTTCTAACTGTTAGACAGCTCCATGGCTCACCCAGAGAGGTATTCAGTTATTTCAGTCCCTACCTGTCACTCATGATGAATCACAATGAACTGAGGTGAACTATGTCGGTCTCACAGGCTCCAGACTTTAAATATTTCCTAACCATCACAACTACGACCACGTACTGTAGAAAACTTCATTGGCACAGTAGCTGAGAGCAGCAGTGCAAGGGTTAATCCCCGTGCTAAACTGTGCACTGTTGCTTCTACATTCAATTACCTCTGGTGATTATGCCTGCTCAACCTTCCCCGTCAGCGGCGGAGAGAAGCCATTCCTCTCTTAATTCTTTACCAAGGTGCGTGTGTGTCTTTTCAGCAGAGCCAGGTAGAAAGTGTTAAACATATTTCTCAAACTAGTGAGGCAATGTGGAATTATTTTGTTTCATAAACATGTTACGCACAGGGAATCCACGCTGAGTGGTGTCAAGCTGATTGATGAAGTGGGAAGGCAAGTTAATATAAAAAGACAAACGGAAGCAAGCTGCGAAGTGCACAAGTTGCATAAAGAACTTGCAGTAATATCGTATCCACCATTTCAGTGTTATGCTATTGTGGGAATGAGTATGCACGCACAGCTTAAACTGAATGCCCTATCTTCATGAGAGTACACAAAGATAATTGTAAAAAAGGCCAAACGACTTGTACACTATGTCCATTCATCCAATTGCAATTGCACACACATTCAAACCACTACAACACACCCTGCTGCAGTCTGTGTTTTTGCACCCTGTCTGGGTGAAAAGTGATAGGTCTGTGTCAAAGCTGGAATCCACCCAGAGTTATAAATACCCACTTAACAATATATTCCATGAAAAAAAAACCACCAAATACGGAAGCAAAAAAGATTCAGTGAAACCTCCATTTATTGCCGAACTTCCTTTGACTGTTTAAAGGTGAAGACAGACGAACACGACATCTTCTTTAAAGTGACTCTCTTGCTAGAAGGAACTCAGTCTCTGCCTGGGAATGATAAAAGACTGTCTGCTGCGTATCCGTATGACAATACACAATCTATGAGTGATGACAACAGCTTCTGACCCTTTATTATTTACCCAGAGTAGCTTTTTGCTGAGAGTGCATGATCTTTTTTTGTAATTCCCTGCTTCACATTCATACAATTCCATACATTCATGGCTGAAAGCTGCCCAGTAAAACCAGGCATCCGCTGTTGGCCACTCAGCAGCTTCACTGAACCATTACTCATTCAACCGCCCCCCCGCCCCAACAAAAAAGGCCTCCATTCACTATGTACTTCTATATTTCAACGACTATCTTGTTCTCATTCAAAACTTGCAAGGTGGTCATACATCAAGGAGCCGGAATGGTTTATTGGGCCAGTTGCGCACTGCGGCTTCACAACAGAGTGCAACACGACAGTGGTTTCATTAATTGGAAAAGTGTCTTTCTTTTCGAGGGCATGATTAAAATGTGGTGGGCTGTGTTTTTGTGATAAAGAATTGGGTAGATGGAGAGATATAACTATAGCACGCTCAAATGGAGAGGAAGAGAAGAGAGGCCCGGAGGCCTGGCATGCTAGGTCACAATTGGGGGCCCGTGGGGGGGGGGTCACCGGCAAGAAGCGTGGAATCGTCTGGCGATGTGAAAATGGATTGAGAGTCTGCGTTTTCTCTCTCAATTGGCCTGTGAGAAAGGAAGCTCAAAGGAGGAGTTCACAAAGCTAGTATTCTGGTTCCTAGGACTCCAGGACAAAGGTGTCCCGTGACCAAACGTAGTTATAGATTTAACCTATAGTCACAGAGATTACATCCTCAGCTGCAAAGGAGCAAACGTTCTGACACCATAATACTCAGGTTCACAGCAGTGAGGTAATAAAAGAGAAATTCTCAGTTTCCCCTTTGAGATCTTTCACTGCTGCTCCTCCACACTGCTGCTCACTGACTGATGAATATTTATACCCCCTCACACTTTAACACAGCCTGATCTCAGCTCTGCCATTTTTACACCACTTGTGATACTCCACATGAGAACGTGAGAATAAAGTTACGGGGATGGGACATTGTGTCTCTAATGGGAAAATGAGAGTGTGTTTTTTATACTCTCCCTTCTCCTTGTCCTTGATTCTATGGTTTGATCGTGTGACAGGCCCTGGGGTGCAGAGAGCCAGTGTGGAAACTGGTTTGGCTGACTGCTTTGGCTCCGCTCCTCTTTCTATACCTCCAGGGGGAGCTTTGCTCCTATTCCCCCATGCCACACATTGTACCTCAAGGTGGGTTTTACCCCTGGATAGAGATCCATCCATGCTCCAGAGCTCTCGGCACCCCACCAGCCAGGTTGACTGCATACAAGGGCCAAACACAGGCTGCTTTGGGGAGGAGAGAACCAGAGCCGAGCTGGAGGTCCTCCCCTGGGATGCTCAGCAGGAGAAGCGCTGGAGCCAGGTGGCGTGGATAGATCACTGGTAACCACAGGGTTATTATGAGACATACAGACTTCAGGCGAAGCACAGCCAGACATCCCCGCATGTCTCCCTCATCTTCGGCTCTGTGCAATCAGCTGCACACCTCAGCAGCCATTGTCAAAATAAAAATGGGTTCTATTTTCTCTGCAACTTTGTTCAGAAACAGCGAGCTGAGAAGAAGAGGTAGAGTAATTATAGGAGCCAGAATGTGCACTCTGATTGCAAAGTAATGTTTCAGGGAAAAGATTTATAGCAATACGAAACAGCAGGAGAGAAGCAGGCGCTGTGGAAACAGTTTTGGGACAGAAGAAGCTAATTTAGAGATTTTGTCCTTTTTTTTTTTTTTTGCAGATCTCCTCCAGAAATGTTTTTAAGATGTGTATAATATATTCTTCTTGAATAATAGGTTGTGCCTGATAATCAATTAATTCTCAAAATGGCATCTTCTCCTTCACACTCATTAAAAATATCCGAATCAATGAATATGTAAATTACTTTCATTTTTAACATTCAAAAGTTGGACACTGGATGTCTCATTCTCGCTAAAAAATTATTTTTTAGAAGATGTGCAAAGCAAATTTTGAGCCTTCGCATTATATGCATGTACATTCAATACTGAACCATGATCAGCTCGCGGCATGTTTGTGATGTTACAAATATGTTTCTGCAATTTTGTTCAATAACCCACCGACAAACAGTAAAAACTGTAAAATAGGCTTTATAGTTTTGCACACTCACATTATGATAATGGAAAATAGATCTTGAACTAATAATTTTCATAAGACTTAAGTTTTCAGTTATCTCTATTTATCCAGGTTGCACATGTACTTTCAGTAAGGGTTGTGGGGGCTGCATAGTATTTGAGCTGTCACAAGCGAAAAGGCTGGGTAATAATAGAAATAATATTAACAATAAATAATAGTAATAACATACTAATAATAAGACAACTGACTTACCTACCAAACAAACTGGATTTAACACAGCAAGTAATGTTTGATTTGAATTTGAAACTCACAAAAGTAGTTTTCGAGACAATAAACCTAACAAGCCTTCAGAGGAAATTGAAGTAATCAGAGTAACCTGACCAGGAACATGGAAATCATGCAAAGTTTACAGATACAAAAAGTCACCAGTCACAATTTGACCCTGAGGCTTCTCGATGTGACGTGACAAAAACCAGTGTCATCATATCATCACTGTGTGAACTTCATTCCATCTTAAATCTCTTCACCTGAAACATCATGGCCCTTCCTGGTCTCAGAGGTCCAACAGATGAATCTACAATAATGCCAGTGGCTGTGTACATCCCATCTTCTGGGACACAAAGATCATGTGGTGGCAACAAATCGAAAAGCATCTTCACCTGGTGTGTAGATTTCTACTCTCGTGTTCGAAGACGCGAGACAAGCGGTGCCTCGACGCTGCTCTCCGCCAGCCATCGATCTGAGGCGCTGAGACTCGGCCAAAGAGCTATCAACCTTTTAAAGTGTCGCTTTCAGGGGGAAATGGATTGCCGAGGCGGGAGAGAATAGAGGACGAAGACAGGCAGGGAGGTGGAGGGTAAAATATCTGAGGACATACGACCAGTGTAATCAAATCACTCCCATCGGAAGCTCATCACTCATGCCTAAACAGCTCACTTCTGTGTCATATTAGTGTGTCTGGATGATCGCTGCACTGTTTAGCGTAGCCAGTCATCATGTGGAAGTTTTAAATGTGATTGCAGAAATTAGCTTTAAGCTCCTTTATTCAATTACAACCTTTATATTCAGAGAAACACTGTGAAAAGAGCGATTATTGGGTCATTTGTATGGGAGGGAGAGAATTACCTTAACACTGGTAATGGCAACCAATTAAAACTTGGAATTTTTTTATATAAATAAAATGTAAATTGAGCAATTTTGCCACGAATCAGAACAAAACTTTGAAGAGTAGCTTTATAATTATGACTAAAGCCATTTCTCGATACAATCTAGAAAGAAAATGCTTTTTAAATCCAATCTGACTGCATTTAAAGTCAGCCATAACAATATGACCACCTATAGTCCCAAACTTCCATCGTCTGACATGGACTCCAGTAGTCTTCTGAAGGTGCGCTGTGGTATCTCACATCAAGATGGTAGCAGCAGATCCTTCAAGTCTTCAACATTTCAAGGTGGAGTGCAAAATCTGTTGCTTGTTTACTGCTGTGCTGTCCTTGGACTACATACTGTACACTAGATACTGACCTTCGCAGACTGGAAACGCAGAACAATATTTTCTGTAGTCACAATTTTCCCTCTTATTAAACTTGCTGCAATCTTTCCACTTAATCAGTTCTTGCTTATATCACATCAGCTTCACTTGCTGCCTAAAACATAATGATGAAGAGATAATCAGTGTTTTTTTTTTTCCATTTTCTAGCTGATCAGTGTGTACCTGCTATAAATGTGTCCCTTGTGGCCACCAAAACTGATCGCCCAGTGAAGGTTATATCACTAGCGTCCTCTCATTTGCACAAGCTCAGGAGGACAACAAGAACTCACAAAGAAGGAGGAGGAGGAGGAAAAGAAGAGGAGGGACAATAGCTGTTGTCTGCAAATCGGCCTTATTATGTTTGCATAATTATCAAGACAGAGGAAGAAGCTGTACTCATAACTGCTCTTATCTCAGCTGTGGTCAAACACCACTGCTGTCGAGGAGATAATCAGAATACAGGAATGTAGACCGGTGGAAGAGTCTGGTCAAGATCTCTTTTTACAGATGGAGACGGAGTGTGTGGGGGTGGTTTTACACTTGTGTCAGTGGTCACACTGAGTTCCTGACCACCTGCTTAGCTTGAACAGATTTTGGTCTATAGCCTCAGTGAATCTCAAATAAATATTATCATTGTACAATCTCTTCATCTGAAGCGGGATTATTGTCGCATGTTAATTGACTTCGAGTTGCATTGTAATTATGAAGATAAGACTGCAAGCGCAGGACAATCAGTTATATGGAAGCTCTGTGTTAGAACTATTAAAAAACTATTCAAAGAGACTTTTCTATGGGTTTTTTTGACGCCATTTGTGTCAAAAAAAGGACAAATTTCAGTTGTACTTTATTCCTATTTTGGAGGGTACCTCACCATGAAGTGTATAAATAAATTAGTAGCACATTGAGCATGACCTTTCTTATATTAGTTTCCCAACGCTTTCAAAGTCAACTTCCTCTTTATGGCTTTCCACTGAGATTTAACATTTTACTATAAGCTGGATATGTGAAAATGCAAAAAGAACATTTCTATATACAGTATATATAGAAATGTTGAATCAAACTCTGTACAAAACCCCCTCACAATATCAGCACAGTCATGCACAATACAAAACTCAAAATGAAGAACTTTTGAAGGAACAGATTGAGGCATGATTTTCTTTTTCCCCAAATCTCCTGAAAAATCCCTTCTCGTCGTTTCATGACTCTGCTTGATTAAATGCCTGAAGCAATCTTGAGGGTAAGAAGTTACTTTAGCCAGGAGATATCCACATGCAATTAAGTGAAAACAGTTTTTGTCTCAAAGCAATGCTTGTTTTCCCCTTAACGTAGGAACCAGCTCAGCACTTGAAATCTCAATGCACACAGCTACACATTACCCGTGTTTTGCCATCGTGCAGCTCACAGGAGCCATATGAGCTCGTACAGGTGGGGTGTGGGCGTCTGACAACTGATGTTAAAAATTCTTTCCACCTCTTAATATCCAGTGATGAGCTTAGGGGAAGGTTCACCAACATCAAAGTGGATTTAAAAATACTCCACAAAGCATTGTTGAAAAAAATAGGTCCCATTTCATATTTGTCTCTGCGGGTGCTTGAGCATATGCACATCTGTGCATGTGTGTAGGAGTATTCAGTATCCCATACAATATGGAAGTGAGCTCGGTGCCTTCCTCGCTGGATCTTTGAACTATTAACCCACATGTGAAAAACTCGAATAAGTAAAAGATAGAGCAGGCTTCCTTTATATACGAGACTTCCTTTATTCTTTTATGTATATAAACCTTCTGGAGCGCAGGCCAAATATGTGTCCCTCTGCTCCATTTTCAGCTAACTTAGACTAGAAGCTTCGGCAAAATATCAAAGTCCATATTGATTTACATATATAAACCTATAAAAGAGAAAACGGAGGAGGTGGTAAAGCAAAAGGCCTCTAACATTTATCTGCTGCATTGAATAATGATTTTGTTATTTCATCTTCTATAGTTGCTTTGTACATGTAGCCAGCCTAGTTAAGCATGTTCTTGGATTATGAAACTATGTTCATGCACAAGAAGAATATGCAAACCCCACATAGAAAACCCCAGGCCTGGTGTGAACCTTTCGAGGAGCAAATCATACCACCACTATATGTCATGTTTGTTACAGATATGGATATTTAATTTTTTTCTCAAAATGACTCATCTAAAAATCCATATCATCATTGCACAGAGGGCGGAATGTCCCCATGTTTGATTTCTGTGTGTGTAGACCTTCTCATTATGAATATCTGCAGCATCACTTCATCTAATCCAAACTATAATAGAAAATATCAGTAATTACATTTTCACCAGGCAGAATGCTAGTTTATGATATCTCTATTATGAGAAAAAGGAATCTGAAATTACAGCCAGTCATAATTCAGGTGCAGATACAAAATCTGTAATGAGAAACACACACACACACACACGTCATCTGTCCTCGAAAAAAAATCTCTATGCTCATATCTAAAGTTATCTTTTCGACCAAGGAGAATTGAATTATCTGCTAAACATATTCAATCTGGCTATTCAATATTAAAATGGGTTGGCAGAAGGGAAGGGAATGTGAGCACACTCCAGTCAAATTTTGTCTTTATCTCCTTCGAGAAGCTGAGAGCATGTATAATAGGAAACATTCGCACATTGTGAAATTTGGCATTTAACATGATGTGAGAAATGTTGGCAATGAAAGGACAGAACTCTTATTTTAAAACTGAAAGGGAGAATTGAGGTTGTTTAGCCGTTATTTAGGTTTTTTTTCTCATGGAGTGGTATTTTAGAGCATTTTCGAGCATAAAGTAGCACTTCTGTCTCGTTATTACAAAAGGTAGAGCCGTGGCATTGTGACGAGGAGAAAAAAAAACCCTCTGGCCATGGGAACTAGCAAATGACCTGACAAACACCCACACGCACATTCGCACACGCACTCAGCAGTAACATTAATCTCTGCGCTCAAGCGCAGGCTCATACAGAGACTTGCACGCGGACGATACTGCATGAACACATACTATATATCTCCAGAGGTAAGACAGAAATCCAAAGACCTGACAAGACAAGTCAAAGGGATCCAATGCCTTGAGGCAGCAGAGAAGAAAAGGATGAGGCAAGGGAGTAAGAGAATGAGGGATGAAGGGAGGAGAAATATTCAGGGGGGATAGAGAGAATGACGCCGGACAAAATGAGAAAAGAAAGGGGGCGGAAATTGGTGAGGGCGGGTGGAGGAAGTGGAGGCGGTGTTGGAGAAGAGATGCGGAATAACGGGAGAGGAGCGAAAGCAAGCTGAGCGGTGGAAGAAATGAGCAAGTGTGGGAGGAGTGGGAAAGGCATGAACACCAAGTGTAAAAAGAAAAAAGAAAGAAAGAAAGAAAGAAAGAAAGAAAAAGAAAACAGCGAAAGCCGAGGCACATTTGGAGGTACTAAATGAGTCCGCGGACTGCACTTGGAGAAGAAAGAGAGATGTGTTCGGTATGCGCCTGAGATGAGAGCAAAGGAGACAAGGAGATAAACTGTCAAGAGCAACCAGTGAATCCGTAGCGACAGAGAGGGAGCATGTATGCATTTAGATGTTAGCCTCGCATGTGCGGAAGGCCCGAGTGAAGCTAAAATATCCGGCGAGCGATGTCTGGAAGAGTGGGAGAGAGAGGCAAAAGAGGGACAAAGTGTGTGAGAGAGATGGTGGCGGTGATTCGTTGATGCTATCGGGGCACAAGGAGATGTGTGTGACACAATCTCAAATTGGAAATCGCTGTTTCAATCTCGCCTCACTCTGTGGTTACCCGCTCCGCTGATAACAAGAGCAGCCTAATTCTATTAAAAATATCCCGTGAATGCAAGGGTGGCTGAGACAAAGACAGGGAGAAAGAGAAAGGAGGACCGAGGAGGAGGAGAGCAAATGACAGTGAGAGACAAGAGGCCAAACTAGGGAGGCAGAAAAGAACAAAATCTGACTGACAGGCAAAGGTAAACCTCGGGGAAAAAAAAAAAACAAAAAACAAACCAGGGTCTTAAAGTGCTCTCACGGGGAGAAAGTTTTCATCTGTCTTATACCATATCGCTCTACCCAATCTGCCCATCATCTTTCTCAACTTCTCCATCTCAGAAAATCCACTGCCTCCATCTATCTAACTACCCATCTGTCTATTTATCGCTCTATCCATCTGCCAGCTCTTATCACTTCCCACTGGTTACTGTACTCATTTAGGACAGCTCCCCCTTTCTCACTCACACTTTATTCACCTCACCTTTCACTATCTTCCTCTCCACTGCAGTTCATTGTTGGACTCTTCAAATCCATTTGCCCTCCTCATTTTCCTGCAGCAGGCTTGGTAACCTCGCAATGGAAAGATGTCATGAAAGCCCGTCGCTTTTCATCTTGCAATTCAAACTCCTTGGCTCACTGAAGTGACCTGAAAAGTACTTTGTTTTTCACGTTAGACTAAAGATAAAATTAGGTTGTGACTCAAAGAGTCTCAATTTGAAAGCAAACAGGGCTCCAAGGGAATCGGTCCTGGAGTTGTCGGGCCATCCGAGACCACTGTTTCAGTTTTTTGGGACTTGGGGGCAATTACGTCCAGCAGCAACTCTGTTGTCCAGACTTTAAGTGGGCGTAGCAATTATGAGAGAACTATTGAAGGAAAGCAAAAACAAAACATAAATACGAAGGAAATCTGTGTCACTGGCCTGGGTGAGCCTAAAGGGAAGAATTTTCCCCAAGAGAAAAGTTTAATTTCTCTATGAAAATAACATACATACAAGTATACATAAGTAACATACAAGTATTTCAAAATATGAATCAAGGATGTTATTACAGACAAAATGGATTTTATTTGAAATCCAATCCATTGTTTTACAATACTGATAGTGCGTTGTTTTTCAATCATGGCAACTAATCCGTCCATCACTCTCAAAGCCACTTTATCCAGTTCAGGGTCACTGAGAACTGAGTGTAAAGCCTGAACATATCACCAGTCCATCACAGGGCAGACAAAGAGAAACATGCAACCACACACTCATTTATACCTAGAAGTCATTTAGTCACCAATTAACCCTGAATGCATGTCGGACTTTGATTGTTTGTGACAAAAGGTGAAATAAAAGCTTCTTTTGCAGAAAAAGTTAGATGCGCATGAGTTTGGGAATAAGCTTCACATTACTGTTTTCTTTCTCTCAATCATTAATCTTTATTGTGGTGTAATGATGCAGTCGGATTTCACTCATGAATTTAATTTGCCTGAGGTGTCTTAGACATGTATGATCGATGTGTGCAGTTTTACGAGCATGACTGTAGTCAACATCAAGATGTTTGAAAACCTTACTGTATAGTGTGGGGGAAGCTGTTAAGCAATGCTCACTGTAAAAGGCATGTACAGTATGAGCAAGAAATATATTCAAAAAAATTTAGACAATGACATTGTTCACAAACGAGGGAGATTTCTGGAGCCAAACCATAACCATGTCTTGTATACTGCATTTATTATATTCATGCAAATGAGGGTACAACAGAGATTCTCCACTATTTACACATATCATTAATAAGGCCCTAAGGCCTAAAGCGTGGGGGAAGTTGTCTATTACACTCTAATCTGTGGTACAACAAGCAAAATAAATGTTATTTGGCTGATCTGATACTCTATTAACTGTGTTTTCTCCTTTTAGCCCAGTAAAACTGTAAAATAAAGCACTCACCTTCATAGCTGTGGGCATCCCAAGATCATACTTTGCCAGTAAGACAAAGAATTTGATGTGAAAAAACAAGTCTCTAAGATCCAGCCAAACAGTGCTTTAGGACAGTGTCATCTTCGTTTGGCAAGCTTAAAACATAATTTCAGTTGTTATTTTTAGTCTGTCGAAAAGAAGTAGAAAAACAAGAGAGCCGAGAGGAAAAATCCACAGTATATTTGTGGAGTGTGTGCATGAGGTTGAGGTGAAATAAGAGTAAACAGCTATGACTCCTGCGGCTTCAGGATAAAGTGTCTGGCTAATGAATTAATCAGACAGTCATTAGTTTCTATCTACTGAGGTCCGAGCGATCCTCTTTTCCTCTCTCTCTCTCTTCCTTTACAGACAGAACGAACCGAGCAGCACGCTTAGAGTGAATGCTCATTCAACTGTGAAAGAGACTGTGTGCATGTGCATGCGTGCCTGCGTGCCTGCGTGCGTGCAAGCGTGCGT
>OMNM01002374.1:0-10365 GCA_900302745.1 Parablennius parvicornis | reverse complement strand
TCCTCATCATTAACCACAATAATGGCACGCATTGTGGGCACCTCGGGCTATGTTTTGAGGATCTCTTGCGTACACGCGCACACTGAAGCTGTCTTCAAGCCTGCATCTCTGCCTAATTGGAAGGGGAATAGTTGCGGTGTGGGCGATCACACCAAAGCCCCTAGCTCATTGACACAAGGTTAAAGACCCATTAACTTGACCAGTTGGAAATTGAGGAGAGGACAAAAGGGAGACCTACCAAAGGAGAGAAAGTGAATTGGGGAAAGGAGCACACAGGGATACACAAAGGAGGGCTTTTGCACTCTCATTAATGTCAGAACCTGCCTGCCCTCCCAATGCCTTGGAAATACCATTATGGAGCAGCTAGCTATAGCAGTATTGTTTGCATGGCATGTCTGCTGACATCCGAAGCCTTTTTAGTAAAGCTCATGGAGCATTTTTCTTACCACGCAACTGAGCCTTCAGTGTCACGACTCGGTGAAAAGGCACTATGTAGCAAACTTTCTTTTTTTTTCTTTGTGAATAAGTTTAAAGATGACAAAACAGGGTGCAATGCGGAAAGTCAGTGATTGCTAACTCGAGGTTCAGTTCTCTCTTGGGGAAGAAAAAGCTTACAAGAGGAGCTCAATTGACCTGAAACCCGCTCTAAAAGGGCTCTCAGTCTACTTTTTTCAAGCAACATTTAAACTCCCATAAGTGAACTACCCTAACCGAGCAATCATAACATTTTGCTTTCAGGACACTAACTCTGACAAATGTAAAGAGCAGCAGCCAATTCTAGCTGACAATGGTAAATTGGAGGGAGAGGGCCTGGTCAGGTCGAATGTCCATCACATGGCTAACACAGAAAGACAGGCGGTAATTCACAAAGACCGAAACTCAAATCAGAGTCGTGGACTGTGAGAGAAAGCTGAAGGACAAAACATTTCTCATTATTTCTAAATGCATGATTAAAAATTTGTGGAATAAAGCCAAATTGACAGAGTCTGCATGTGCATTTGTGTGCTGTTATAGATTAGTGGCCTGCTCGGGATGTAACCTGCCTTTGAGCCAATGTCAGCTGGGATAGGCTCCAACCTCCTGTGACCCTTCACAGGATGAAGCAGGTACAAAAGATGGACGGATCAATACACATAAGCCAGACTACTCACACACGAGTCTCCAACAACTGGACTTGTACTTTGCTCCCAGAGTGTCACCAAGGGGACATTTCAAAAAGAGTGCCAAGTAGAGCAAGGTTTTTACTTTTTTTTGGGCACTGTGCTGAAAGTGGCAAAGTGTTAAAAGTCCAGAGGGGGAAGGGCTGGAGAAATCAATTCTTTTTGAGCTGAGCTTTTGTATGTTGTCAAGTGTAGGGATGCATGTTGTGCCTCTGAAAATGAGGAGGCCTTTAAAAGGAATATTTATGCAGAGAGAATAATTAAGAAGGATAAGACCGTTTCTGACAGAATCTTAATATGACCAGTGTGGTTCCTCCACTCAATAGATGCAGAGTCCAATGATGTTGAGTCCAATTGACTATTGTCAGACCGAGTATGTTTACACACATTTTACTGAAATCACGTCTCTTGATTTGAAAGTGAAGGTGGCGAGGTAAACTCCTTCAGTGAAGTTCTGTATCCCTTTGTTCTTCTCACCTCACAACTCTACTTTTCTCTCGACTTCTGAAACCTCTATCTTTTATTCTTTTTGATTTTCTTCCACCCCACTCGTTTGTCTTCTCACTACTTTTTTCTTTCAGCTGGATATCCAATTTTTGTAGAGTCAAACTATTTTATTTTGCACATCTCATTAGAATTGCAGTCGGTAGTCCACTTGAAGGTTTTGTTCCGGATCTGTTCCATGTGCACGCTTCTCAGGACTTTAAGCACAGAGGCTCAAACCCAAACCTGCATCCAAGAGCAGCTCTGCAAAGAATTGGGGATGAGCTTGTCCTCATTTGAAAAAAGTGTCCTCACTCTTGAGCTCTGAAACCACAATGTGTCCTTACAAGAACACAAACATGCGCACACACACACCTCTACTAATCCTTGAGTTCTCACGCTGTCCTTTCATGATCTGACATATAGTCGGTGTCCCATCAGGGAGCAAACAGGCAGCAAAATCACACTCTGTCCTTAAAAAAGACCTGCATTGCAGTTGTTTTATAACTTTTAAAGTGAAAATATTCAATTGCAGACATTCATGCAGGAGTCCAAACATGTAACAGCCTCTGAACATAGCACAGACCTCAACATATGTAATTGCACATACTCAAGAGGAGTGAAAATCATCAAATAGCTAGTATACCTGACGTGAATGTTGTCCTTTCATCCCTTACACAGGAAACAAGTGTACCTCAACAGGAGAGGCGCAATGACTCACAACACAAATGGCCTTCACATATTGTGTACAAAGGCTGCAAGAGAAAATGTGAACATAAAAAGAGATGAGGACTTCAGAATTGAGGCTGAAACTCTGCCACTCTGGGCACACAGCATGTTGCAGGAGTATTGTCAAGACTGCACCCTTCACAAATTGTCTTTTTTTTTTTCAATTTTGTCATGAAGGGTTTGTCTGAGGTAAAGAGCAGATGATAATTTCCTTCAACAGTAAGATTCTATAAAGTTAACTCAGTTGACTCCTATTTTATTAAATCAATAAACAAAAACAAAGATTGGAGCAAGACAGGGAGGCACAGAAAAACAGTTCACTAAAACACTACATTTACTGTCACCAAGCTACATGTCTGCCAAATTCCTCAGATGTTCTTGAAATGCAGTGCTTAAAAAGTGTTCCTCTTTGTGCTGAACAGAAAATAAACAAACCTGACCTCCAACAAGGATTCATGTCTTTGGTTTTTATCTGTTCTTCCAAAGACACACAGGATTCAGAGATAAACTGTTGATTTAAACAGCCACCATTACCAAAAAAAAACCCCCCAAAAAAATCAACTCTTTAGTTTCATCAAACTATAGTTGACATTTGATAATTGTAAAATGAGCAACATCCTTCATACAATGCCTGAAAAGATTGAGGGAAGTTGATTTTTTGATGTGCTGCTGAATGTGATTGTCTCTAATGGTAGAGGTTGTCCTGAGGGGACATTAAAACGTATGAATATGCTAATGGACAAAACGAAAAGGAAAAGAATCGTTGTGCCTAAACAAAAGAGAGAAGGTATGATAGTTTGAGATGTTCGACAGAGGGAGAAATGCACTGAGCAGATGGTGGTGCGCTCACAGGTGTACGAAAACCTGCAGAGAAAGATCTGTTGCACAGAGGGACGGAGGCAAAGAAGCAGAGTAGGTGAATAATGGGTGGAGCTGAACAGAAACAGAGGGTTGTGAGGAGAGGAAGCGAGAAGTAAACTTAACAAAAAGAAAAAAAAAATCTGAGAGGAAGAGGAGGATGGAGGCCAATGCTGAGGGAGAATGAAATCCAGAGAGGAAAGAACTGAATCCGGCTGCAGCAAAAGGGGTGTGCGGAGGCCTGGTGAGCAGCGTCGGAGCTGAGGTGTAAGGCAGCAGGATACACAGTGACCAAAGAGATGAAAGCCAGTCATGGAGGGAGAGGGAGAACTTTTCACATCAGATCGAGAAGTGGAAGGAAGCAAGAGTGGAGAGGAAGGATGAAGAGAGAGCATAAAAGAGCCGGTGTGAAGTTTTTTGGGCAAAAAAAGAGGAAACAAGGCGATGATGAAGTGATGGAGGGACAGCTGAGGAGCACATGGATGAAAGGAAAATAAGCCACTTACAAAGAGTAGAGACAGAAAGAGATGGAGAGGCAGACAGATCGATGGAGAGAGGAATAACTCAGATTTAGACATCAGTTTCTGGTGGAGTTTAGTAAACAGGGTAGAAATGGCAACAGGGAAAATGTGACTATAAGACCAAAGAAATATGAGGTGCAAAAAACAAAAAAAACAGAACATGCGTTGCTTAGACATCCTGCTGTTCCTTCACCATTATCTTTCTAACAGCTTAAAGTGTTTTTAGGCATAATAGAAAAATTGTGACAGCTTTAGCATTCCCCTTCTTTGCCTCCTTCCAAACCTTATCTTTTCCACATTTCTCCTTGCTCCCTTCTTTTACTATGCTTTGTTCCATTTATCCTTTTCTGCTTCTTCCAGCAGTGTGGTTGCCACTTTAATTAGTGAGCTCCAGGGACGCAGTGCATTTGGTTATTTTAGGATTAAGTGAGACTAGCTGCTTTCTCATGATCCTACTAAGCCAGGTAAGAGAGGCCAAAGGAAACTTACATGGTATTAAAAACATGACTTTGGGTGTATAAATTTCATGAGACCAAAGTGTCGCATACTCAGGTAAATGCATGGGAGAGGGGAAAAATGCAGGTGTCAAATTATAATTGCAGTGCTGGGACTGTGGCTTAAGACCCCATTTACATGACGTTTCATGTGATAACACCTAATCCAAAAAAAAAGTGTTACGTTTACACTGCAGCAGCAGACACACTGGCAATGATGTTGTTAATATGCCAGGCCATGGGAGGGCACTTGCTCATTTTTATAATGAAACCACACAAATGTGTGCAGAGAACAACACGCTATAACCACGAAAAAAAAGTACTCTACACTGGCATGGACTGATGATAAATCGGATGCTATCAGGGCTCAGTCTCAACTACTGAACTACTGATATGGACTAGAACAAAACAAGAAAACAGACTGCAAGTCATACAACTACGGGTTTTGGCATGTTTGTTTACTGGGGCATGAGAAGAACAAACTATTTACCACGGGGGGAGATGCACATGCGCTCCACAGCCTGGCTGCCAGACAGTCACATACGTTGACAACATTACATTTGAAGAACAGAAGTGAAAGGCTTTTTGAATATATTCATAAAAAAACAAGCACCCTGAAAATGCTTGAAGGAAAAAGTCAATACAGAAAATCGAAGCTTTGATGAAGAAATGGATCTGTAGTCCCTCCTGCCAACTTTTATAAATGCTGTTAGAAATAAGTGTCTTATTTGCTCCCAATAAAACTTTCAGCAAAGAATGTAATTTGAGATGTCACCACATTACCAAGCAGTCAAACTCAGAGACCAGTCAGAGGAAGTTGGCCATTCTGAAGAAAGTGAGCTGTTAGGGTAGGAGGTCTGAAGAGATCGAAAGCAACAACTTTTTAGAAATAAATATTGGAGCAGTTGCATGAAGGACCAGAATAGAATTAATGTGGATTTCTAAAGTGATCAAGATGTGCATAGCAGGTCAGGTTTCAGTTATAAATCTGTAGCTTTAGCTATAGTGTGTGGTATTATCAACCCTCTCATTGCACTCTTTGCAAAAAAAGAAAATTAGTATGTTTTGCAAATTGTTCAATTTTTCCATTACCTACAACCATAATCACTTCTTATCTTTGTTAAAGTGCATTGCCTTTAATGAGCAATTCAGTGTTTTGTGAGGAATGCCCTCTTGCTATGAGATATATGACGAAGCTAAGCTCAGAAGCCTGTTCATTAAAACACTGTCCAGAAGTAACATCTACCCACAGTCCTTTGGCTTTCCACTGAGCTGTCTCTTTATGCAAGAAAATCATTTTCAAAACTTTCTGTGTGAAATTAAGACAATAGAAATTATCATAAGCACCCCTACTCACTAACTCTAACACTGATTTTCCACCGTTACTCCAGAAGAAATTATTTACATGAACGTCATCTTCAGAGTTTTTTTTTTTGTTTTGTTTTTTTTTTAAACATGGACTCAAAATATCCTGCTCAACTGGACTGAAAAGTACAAGGACAAAAACCTGTTTTCTCTCAAACAAACATCACACTCATGCACACACATCAGCTTTAATTTGCACGCTTTTGCATTCAGTCATCTGCTTTCACTCCTCCACTTCACACTCTCTCTCCCTTTTTACCCTCTCCATTAAGGTGATTTTATACACATGATGAACTTCTCAATATAGCCCTCAGAAATCACTTCTACATGACAGTCGAGCATGTGGCAGAGACAAGAAGCAGAGCGAGAGAGTGAGAAGGTTAGAGACAGACTGACAAAGAGAGCTGCATCCTTGAAATTTTCCTTTTATCCTGTTCCTTCTGATTTGTGAAGGTTTGATCAAAACAATTACCGACATGGCTATTTGCACAAAGACAGCATCCACGCAGACATCAGTCATAAAAGTGGACTTCCCAGTCTGACTAGCACGCACATGCAAACCAGTGTGCCCCACATGAAGGCTTTCTCTGAATGTGAAGACATGCTGATTGATTGGCGCCTGGGGGAAGCTGTCCCTTCACATTACCATCTCTCCGACTGTGCCAATGTGTGAACAGATATTTTGCCACCAGCAGTGTGAGTTGCCTTTGTGAACATGTGCAAACGTAAGCTGGATCTGCCTTTGAAGAGTCATTACAAATTAGACAAATTTTACAAGGGCCATTTGTGTATTTATGTCTTTCATTAGTATTTTTACACTGTATACATTCAACAATAGGGCTGCAACTAACATTTTGAGAGTTAAATAATCATCAAAAAGCAGAATTAATACATGGCCCTGATCAAGCAGTTATTCTTTTGTCTTCTATAATTTTTTATTCAACATACACTCAGTGGATGATGGCAATTTCAAATAGTTATCCAAAAAACTGAAATGCAAGTGGCAAAAGTGCCCAGCATTACACTTGCAGACAACTATTCATCAGTCTTAATAATTCAGCTCACATTTTTTCTAAATTGTTTACCATTACTAGTTCATTTAAAACAAAAGACATCCCCCCCAAAAAAAGAAAGTTAAATTAAAATACATATTTCCCTCATCTTTATGGCTCCTATTTAGCAGCTACTCATTAGAATATATAGAAGTATATAGATAGAAGTATATAATCTATATCTAAAAGGTCCACACTTGCATTTTTCTTCAATTTTGTCAAAGAAATTCTATTGGAAATGATATCTCAGATCAATATCTGATCATGATGGATGTCTTTTCATATGTGAAAGTGGCAATTATGTGTGAAAATATGATATGGACGCATATTGCAGACAAAATGTGGATTGCATGAGCTATATATATGTTGAGGCAGATTGGAATCTGGCCCGATCCGAAATCCGGCCGACCCAAACTTCCAATCACAATCCAATCATATATCTAATTCAAACACATATCAAATTCAGCATGTCATGTCTACCACTTCCACAATATTTAATCATAGTTCATGATTTTCCTGACCATTACTTATATACAATGATATAATGGTTTAGCACTTGTTTGATTTGTCTTTTCATTGCTTTTCAAATTGTTTTCCATTTGTAAATTATTACTTTGTTACATTGTTTCATTGTTAATCAACATGTTCAACTGTTTTCTCGTCAAAGCAAATTGTGTTTTTGGGAATGACAACTGTCATCTTTATCTTCAACATGGAATTCAAATCCGGACCAGTCAAATTTCACATCAGGCCAGATTCCAAATTGGGCCTCGACAAATATATGTAGTAGAAAAGACGAACTAATATACCTATAAAGGTGTGAGGGGAGATCTGCAGTTACTTGTTCCCTACCAATAAAAAGAGCAGCAAGAGACAGAAAGGACATGTCAAGAGCTGAATAGTCATCACGTATTGTATAAATTAGGAGTGACAAGGCTTCTTCTTGAGGGATTTATCAGCGATGTGCCCTAATAAAAGAAAGATAGGAAGGTAAAATGAACTAGCATTCACTAAACACATGGTGAACCACCATCAGGTGCCATGTATGTGTCCATATACAACACGGATGTGTCCTTAATCAAGGACAGACAGGGTTGGAAACAGAGAACCGGTTACCATCATTATGATAGATCAGTATCATACACATGCGACATTTACCAATTCTTGCATTAATCACTGCCATGTTAGTTATGCACTTCTGAAAACTATAGAGCAACTGAGAGTCTCAGCAGAGACCGAAAGAAAAAGAGATGGGTAATTCTGGTCAATGAAAAAAAAACTTCACTAATGTAATTGTCTACTTTGGTCAACATTTATAGTTGCACCACTGAATATTGATGAAATTTGCACCACAAACAGACATGACCAAATTATGTTCTGTGTAGGCTGTGAGAGCAAATGAAACATTTGACTGGGTTTTTAAATCAAATCCAAAACAAGCATCCATACAAAACTCTGAATAAGTCCACAGACATCCTGACATGTTTGCATTATTTGTGTGTTGAGTACACTTTCATGTACTCAACACACAAACACACACTTTCATGGTCAGGAACACATTTTCTATCAAGGACAATGAATAATGAAATGTATCCCAAACAAGGACAAGTAGTGAGGGCAAGATTGTCTTCACTTAATCCACTATCGAACACAGTTTTTGTATCTATTTGTGTGTGTGTATGCGTGTGTGTATGTGTGTGTGTGTGTGTGTGTGTGTGTGTGTGTGTGTGTGTATTTGTTTGAGGGTTACTTGTACCTGAGAAGTTCGTACGATATTACCCAGCAGAAAAGTTTGATATTATTCTATTCTTCTGATCACTTTTCAGAAACTGAAAAAAAGAAACTGCTTGAGACTGTTCTAAATGTTTTAAATGCTGCACGGCACACTGAAAACAAGTTCTGTGGAGAAGTTGTTGCTGACTTGTTTCCAAGGTCAAGAATAAACTTTCAGGTTCAAAATCATCATGTGCTGATAAATTATCATCCACTAAAGTACACTTTTGGCTCGAGTTCAAATTTCAGTCTTGTTATTTATAAACAAAAAGTGCCAAGCTCTAAAAGGCTTTTTAGTTAACTCTCACAATCATAAATTTATTACACCTTTGCTACTTGGACTTATTTGGAGCGCAATAGTTACTGATAAATGACTCTTGCTCCTATATGAGTAATTTGTCCTCAAAGTGTTAGCTACAACTGCTTTTTAGCATAGCACTGCCCTCGTATTATGAATGGCTCCTCGCGTATAATATTAGCTCATTCATTACATCCGCTCCTCTCTACTCGACTTTCTTTATCACTGCCTGCATGCTCCGTTGAATGATGATTAAGCCGGTTTTGTTTACCTTTGTATATGAATTAAATAACTAAAAGGGACTAATTAGTAATTCATGCACACAAACTGCTAATCTAACATTGAAAGGAGTACGTATGTATCATGAAGGATTTGTGGTTTTGCTGCTTTCAGCGGTACAAACAACATATATATGTAATGCAAACTATTCTGTTACAGTTTGCATAGTATGCACCAGTTTGAAAGCAACGTGTACTGTAAGACCGGCCCTATTAGCATTAACTTAAATGCTAAGTTAATGCTAATAGGGCCTATAAAGCTCTATTAGCATTAACTCGCTGGTAAATCATCAGTATCATTACATTGGTAAGGGACTTACGGTTACTGAAGTTACCATGACCTTGTTTCTCACTATATTTGTTCTACCTGAAAATCGTGCTGTTGTCTCTCTCTCATTGCAAAGCTAAAAACAACCAATAGTCGACACTGCTGTCTCAAGCATTTGATTAAATGCCTTTTCACCGGAGGAGGAAGCACTTTATTCATCCTGACCCGAATCTGATTTCTTTTCCATGATAGTGTCAGGTTTACTGTCTGTATGTAAGAGTAAAATGTATCCACAGTACATCCTCAGCAGCCTTTATCAAATATTATATTTCCTCTGTAGGAGCTGTCTGTACAATATGTTGTTCTCTCAACTGTTTTGTTACAGCTTTTTCTCATTGTTTTTGAATTAATGAAAACCTCTATAATTGTCAACCGGTAGCCAACATTTATAATTACAGAGCATCTTCCTTCAACTAACAGACTTAACTGTAGTTTAGCGAGTGAATTAGTCAGACAGACCCAGACAGAATTGACAGCTCAGCTAATGTGTCACAGACAAAAAATGCACAGCTATGCACATGCAGGAGACATGTTTGAATGACAGATAAAGTAATGCAAAAGTTACCATATATTCCTTATTTTTAGAAACTAGTAAAGTGACTTCTCTGTTTTTCAGTTTTTTCACTGTTATATATGTATGTGATATATTTCTAAGTGGCTACACTGGGCATAATCTGTTGGGAGTTATTTAATCACTTCCTTATTCAGACAGGAAAAAAGGTAAATGATGTACATCATCGAAGGTCAGATCTTGCCCACATGCACACAACATCAGGATGCAGGTATTGAACATATATGCAGGTGGAAAAGTGCCCTGTGTGAAATGCTAAGCTGTGGGAAAGTACACACTCTCGCCCAGAAGCTGAAAAAGCTCTTTCTATCTACATGTCAAATTTATATTGCTCTGACCTTTTCCCTCGGGTCCTCCCATTTCTTTGTGCATGCAGAGATTGGCTAAACTGCTGATGTCTGCACCAGCTTCTTTCTACACATTTGGATAAAGAGATGATTTGAGGGAGGTGTGTG
>OMNM01002372.1:15549-30760 GCA_900302745.1 Parablennius parvicornis | reverse complement strand
ATTTATGCAGTGTGGTGCAGAGAGAAAATATAATTGTACCACACAGACAGGTTTTTTTTTTTAACTTCACCCTCAGCTGGTTAGGAGACTCAGCAGCCAATAGCCAGACTGTAGCTCACTGCACACGTTCACAGCCTTGCAGAGTCTGCTCCACCAAACCAATTAAAACCACTTCCTAGACTTCCAGTCAGAAGCGAACTAAACGACTCCAAACCTCCACGTCACGGGAGGACTGTTACAAATATGACACGGATTCCAATTGTGGAGTTAAATCTGATGTAGTGATATGATGACGGTGAACTTTTTCCACTTTTCCGAGGGATAAATAGAAGTGCTTCACATAGAGTTCAACTTGGTCCCGAGTTCTTGTTTGACTGATTTCATAATGAAACACATGATTCTGCTGTGGGGAGAGAAGGCGGCGAAGGAGAGGAAGGAAAGTGAGAGGTGAAAGAATTTTTAAAAATATCTTCTCCCCTTGTCAGTGTGAATTTCAGAGTTTGTGAGGGTTCGTCGAAAGTGGCACGGCGGCGGGAACGACTCGGTTCCTGGACGGATGAGAGTCTTCAGTCGTGGTGAATGAGTATGCAAATGGGAGCGCCGCCGCCGCCGCCGTCCCAAATGTTATATTTGCATGGTTTATAAGTGAATAAATCCAACGCTGCTTGGAGTACAACAGCTGCTGCTGGGGCACTCGCAGCGGCACTCATTCTCACACACACACACACACACACACACACACACACACACACACACACACACACACACACACACACACACACACACACACACAGATATAATTACCTTCTCATTACTAATAAAAAATTCAATTTGCTGCAAATTGAATATTATATTTCAGTGCTGAATATCCTATCGACTCAATAACATGCAGGCTCATTCAGGGTGGATGACGTGAGGCCGTGACATTATGTGGCTCTCTTCTGTATTTACTGAACAAGCGCAGAGGACACAGCGAGGCCTTGTACATCGGTAACTCTCAGCAGGACTTAATGAAAATCTAAACATAGTCTGGCCTTTTTGAAAGTGCGGGCAAGGAGGAATAAGGGAAACATTTCTTAAAAACTCTGAATCATTTTTTAAATACAATTTGTTCCTGCGTGTTTAGAATCTAATAACTGGCAAAGTGCAAACTATTAATGCTGGATTCCTATTTTTGACCCTTAGAAAATCTGTCTTTTGATGTTCATGGACTTCTTTTTTTTTTTTTTGAAAATGTATGACATTTGCATGTTTTACATGATTTCTTATTTAAACTGGATTTAAATGGAGCAGCTTGTTATCAGATGTCTGCAGAGTTTTACAACAACCTGTTTGATTGAGATGTGAGACATCAGAGCAAAACAGAGAAATACCAATCTGCTGATTTCATTATTTTCACAAGCTGTCTTAGTTGGAATGTGCTTATTGGGGGTTATTTAGTTTCGAGATAAAAAACAAAACACAGATGAGAACAGTGAAGCAGCAACAGTCAAAATTCCTGAAAAGAACACACTCAAAGACATAAAAGTAACTAATTGTATTCAATTCAGTCAACTATATGCTTTTTATTTGCTTACAGCGCACATATATTTGACTATTTAAATGTTTACACCTCTCATGGTGACAACAGAGCAATAAACCTATTTTTTGTTAGTAATGTTTGACTGAATTTTTGTGGACCTGCAAACAGATAGAAATAAATGGTTAACGTTCAGTCGCTACTCTGGATCAGTACATTCCTCCACAGGTCAAAACCAACCAGCACCAGTCATATGTCACAGAGTCCTTGGATTATGCTTTGAATCTCATGTTCCTGGAAAAAAAAAAAAAAAAAAGTTTTCCAGTTGCATATTTTAAGGGAAACTACACGTACACACCCTAGCAGTGCATCCAGAGATCACAAGGAGAGTCTCGGCTTTTGTTTGCAGAGTGGCCCAAATTAGATTTGTTAAAGAAAACTAGAATCAGATGGTTTCTAGAATGCCTGTACCCGAGGCAGCAGACCCCTCTCTGATCTCTGGTCTGACAAAGCATCAGTGACGTGAAAAGCTGGGGGACACACCCACTCCCACAAAGAAAATCTGCAGTTTCTCAGGTCTCCAGGTCTTCAGACTGTAGAAGATGGTTTTAATCAATATGTGCAAAAGTATTTTTGAAAACCTCAAAGGAAGCAATGCCCTATTTTTGCGCTCTGTCCTGTAACGTTTTCAAAAATGAGAAGTCAGCCGTATTTTCTCAGGTGGACTGATGACTTTTCCAGTCTGACCTGGTGATGTTAAACTAGACCCAGAATAAATGGGAACCGGTGAATGCAGTACAGGAATAATACTTTTTTTTTTAAAAAGGTTGAATTGAACAACTTGCCTCCGTTCAAGCTGATGCCAAGAAAGGGCTTGAATGTCAGATAAAATAGGGATTATTGAGGAGTGCAATTAATAAATAAATTGAAACATTAAGGGACAATTAAAAACACTAACTGATGTGGGGCTAGACTGCTTTATTGGAGGGGGTGAGTATAGACTTATGCAACAGAAGGTAAAGTCATTGTGGAATATATAGGTGATTAATGAATGAAACACCATTTTACACCATATCAAATCATTTTAGGGGTACATAACAAAAACAGTGGTTGGCTCCTTTAATGGTGTCTTTACTTGCAGACTTGCCAGACTGGAACTGTCCCTTCCCCAAGTTGGAGACGTGCTGATGATCGGAATCTAAATTCAGAGTCAATGAGATGCCAACCAAATAAATGCTGGCCTCAGCTACTTTCCCTCAGGTGTGTCTCAGTGCAGGAAGAAAGGCTCAGGTGAGCTTGGTTCGCATGGTTCCTCCAGGGTCAGGGTTTGAGACCTTTAACATATAATCACCTGGCATAGAAGATGGATGGACTACGAACTTTGAGTTGAACAGCTCTCCTCACAGCACAGACCTCACAGAACTTTAAAAAAAAAAAAAACAACCAATGAAAGAATAAATGAGAGCTCGTTGAGAGCTTCTCAAGCACGGCCCCGGAGGACTAATTCTCCTGCATCTCCGACATGCCTCTCTGCTTCCTGATCCAAATGAACTGATCAGTATCAGCCCTCTCAAGTCAAGTTTAAAAAAAAAAAAATGAATGAAATTAAATTGCCCGTCTCGAAACGATTGCCCCTGTCTGACACTGTTTAAAGTCTCTGCGGCAACGTTCGTTTCTCCCTCCTTCGTGTCTCCGTGCTGCTGTCTTCTGATTCTCCTTGGGGGGGGGCTGACAGGCTGCTGACACTTGTGCCCTCGTTGCCAGCCGCCCACACCCACCTTTCACCCTACGACCCCGAGGCGATGTGCCGGTGCTGCTAAATGCCAACACTCCATATTTTAAAAGGTGCGAGCTGTTTTCTTCTGGCGTTTGAATCCGTTGTCACTGATAGACTCACCTCTGCTGCGCTTTGGCAACTTGTCATACCTCCGCCCTTCGTTTCCTCTCCTCCTTACTCTCTCTTTATTGCTCAGGTCAGCACGACGCCAATGAATCAACCCATTAACAGGCAGCCAAGGCACAAGGTGAAGAGATACGACTGAGGCTCCATATTCCTGCACGAGAGGGTGTCCTCCTGCAATCATTCATTGGAAATTTACGATGTTGCACAACAACAGTGCACCTTTGTTTAGCCAAATTGTTCGTATCGAATTAACATGCTAACATTCAGGATGGTAAAAAGCATCCCACACAGCAACGCTGCCATATGGCAACCTGAGATGGAGCCGACAACTATTAATATATGTATAAGTTTGCACTCAGGAGTCCAAGCTAAGAGAAAAACAGTTCCATCATCTCTCTCTCTCTTTTTCTTTCTTTCTTTTTTTTTTTTTTTACCTCCAGAGATTAAAAGCAGGTTTGAAAACTTGTGAAAACATGCATTAGATGAGATTAATTGGTACCACTCTAGAAAAATACATACGAAGCCAAAGCGAGCAAAGTACACGGCCCTCATAAATAGTCCAAAATTGTTCCTCGCTTCCCCTGGGCGCCATATTATAAAACAGTCCAGTATCAGATAAGGAGGTCTTGTTCACAGACCACTGCATGAAAATGTACTCTCAGTCCCTGCTCTTCTTTCTGGCACACCTCTTTAAGTGTGTTGCTTGTAAATGTCCTGATTAACGGAAGGCTGTTCAAAAAATTACAGGCTACTTTCTCAATGTATGAGATGACCTTAAAATGCAAAAGTGGAGGTCTTCCATCTGTCTGTGTGTGTGCGTCTGTCGTGGAGACTGAGACATGACACCCAGACTTCACTGTGTCATATTCATTGATAAGACCTTGTGTACGTAAACCGAGAACCAGACTGCTGTTTTATCAGTCTGCTCTGCTGCATCGCATCGGCCCACCGCACAGGAACGGTTTGGATTCATAAACTTTCTTCTCACCCGGCACATATCTGCAAAAACATTTTCCAAAGACTCACTCACTCGCTTCTGATTGGCTGCTGTTTGGAGCAAGTCTCTCATAAACAACAGATGATCAATTCACATGATTTTGCAACTTTAACCATCAAGGTGACATTTCAACCTTTTGAGTAAAGTTGTTGTCTCATCCAAGTAAATAATGAGGCGTTTAGTGGAGCCGGCTGGTAAGGTAGCGACATTCTCTACGCTGGGCTGATCAATTTCTTTCCTCTCTGTGGCCAAACATAATTAAGCACCGTGATTTTTTTCAAATGGTGAGCTGTGATAGAATAGCAAGTCTGTTTTGCGGGCCTTTGAGCAAAACAACCAAAAACATCAAAATCACTGTCTGATCCCGCTTCTTAACAATGGGTACTTATAATGCCTTGTAAAATGAGCTGACAACTTGGCCGTTTCATTTTGTGGAAGAAGTTTGTTCACATATACATACTGGACAAGGCGAAACACACCAATGACGATTAACATGAGGCCCCATTTAAGCATCACTTTCAAGTGAAAACGGAAGCATTTCCATGCATTATTGGCATCCATATGCATGACAGCCGTGCTTGGAGCCACTGAAAACCCAATTGTTTGAAAATGGCTCCAAAGGGGCAACTTTTCGAAAACACTCCAGCTCCTCTCCATCGGTTGATGTGCAGGCCAGGTCGCTTTGCAAAATTGCTAAATCACATTTTTCCTTCAGATGGCAATCAGTGGCCAATATGGCTGCTAGACTGACAGAATGCCTACTGTACATATCGACTTTTCTGCCTAATCAGACAGCGGGTGCACTTCTAAATTCTCTCATGGAAAATTACACCCTGAACCTGATAAGTCCCGACTGACATGATGTTCCCACAACCAAATATGTGCCCAGGTGTTTTTTTATAGTCACTAGAGATGAGGGTGTAGATCCCACCCACACAGATAAGTGCCACCGTTAAACCTCCACCTCTGCCAGAAATATAAATTGTTGCAGCTGTGCGCCTGCACCTGCCTCCCTCTGTATCGAGGGGTTAACCATCCAACCCCCTTCTACTCAGCTGCATCAACGTACTAATCGCTCTGCAATTAGGGGGACCCTCCCAACAAAAGGCAGGGCGGTCAGTAGGTGTCTGCCGGGGTCCAGCAGCTGCCTTGATGTCTGTTTGAAATGCTAAGTGGTTTCTTAATAGACAAGTTGGAATAACAATCGTTAATACGAAGCACCTCTCATAACCTGTGTATTATAGTTTTACGTAACAGATTCCCCACCATGTAGTTCTACATGTTTAGCAAGACTCCTTATCAACCAAGTACCACTGGAACCTACAGACCTTCTTATTGTTGTAAAGTAGCGGTTAGCACTCCCGCCTCAAAGCAATAAAGTCAAAGCATAAAACGAATCAACCAAACACAAAAGTACTTGAAATTTGTTCAGTTTGTTTAAACCACAACCTTTATCCCAATTTCCTTTATCACTTCAAAGTTGTATTGTTAACATTGCTTCTTTATTTCAACCCAAAATCTGGTTTTATGTTGCTCCATTTCTCCTTTTGGCAGCTGTTCCTTGTAAACAACTCATTACACCTGGCATTAAAAAAGAAAAAAAAAGTGATGTGGCATGTTTGTGACAACATAAACAATGTCCATGCATTTGACTCAAATAATAATTTCATTCATTCTCCTCAAAACACGGATGCCAAAAAAAAAATAGAAGAAACCATGCTTGAACACTGCAGCCATTATGGTAATCCTTCACTTTCAGTCCTGTTTTCTATTCAAATCAATTCATAGGGGCTCTCATCTTCAGATCAGCTGTTAATATGCGTCCTCGTCTGCATGTAAGAAAAGATGCAAGGCTGAGAGCGTTCCTTCATGCCGAGGAAAAGGGCATTATTGAAGTGGAAAAGAACAACCCTTTGTGTATTTTAAGTGGAGATATGCACAATCTCTCACACTTTTCCCTCTAATTCTCCCAAATTCTCAAGAGGTTGCCAATAAGAACCACAGAAGTGACTGAAAACATAATCAGGAGTGAGACTGTCAGAGGGAATCTGTGCAGGAAAAAAAAAAAAGAGAAAAGAATTAAGTGTTGGACTTGTTCCTCAGCAACATGTAGCTGAATAATAATGATAATTAAAACTAAAATCTTCCACACATTTACTGTTTTTGCAGCACTGATTGCTCCTATCAGCGCAGACTGTCGGTGCCAGATCTGAGCAATCAGTCTGACAAGCGCGACGAAGCGTTGGAATACTGATGTCCTGCAGTAATTTGCTCTGAAATCACAGCTGAAACAATCATGTCACACCCGTTCAGGCTCTCAGAAGCCATTTGCTTTTAAGACTGAAAAGTCGTGAAAAGAAAACGGTAAAAACGTCAAGCTTTTCTGACAACCTTTCAAAACCAAACAGTCTGGGTGTGCACCCTGCATCTATCCCCCCAGCTGTCTCCACCAAGAGTTATCAGCTGTAATACATAAAAACAAACAGAGAGTAGCCATCACTGTCCATTTTTACCAGACTCTGGTAATAAGATGTGATAAGAAATGATGTCATTTAAGTAGATGTTCAATATCATACAATATAATAGGATGAGGAAAAGAAATAAGATGGTGAACATATCACGTATTCATTTAAAACACTATTTTAGGAGTGAATTTGATGAAAGTGTAATAAAACACAATAAAAGCAAAATGAAACAACAACTGCAGACTATTTATGAAGACCCTACACATTTAGAATTATTTTTATAGTGAGGAGATCAGATAAAACTTTTTAGAAACACAATATAGGGCAGTAACTGCACGTAGTTAAAAATCATACAAGATATAGAAAACAAAATATGTCATAAACATGAATTTTAATTTATTTTAACCAGAGAACATCATCATAGATTCCCAAGCCCAACATGTGCTTGAACCTGACTATTCTCCCTGTAAGGCCTGCCCAATGTATCACTGAGCCATTTGTGAACGCTAGTCTGAAACGCTGCCACCGCGCACTGCTGTGGTAAACAGTTCTTCTGTTATTTAGAATAACAACAATGGCGGCCTTCAGAGTGTCAAGATTTCCAGTCCAGATTTTCCTGGGACTTGGAGGTTTTATTGGTTGACAGTCACCATAGCAACAAACCTCATCTGTCCATGTGAAAGTTGTTGTTGATGTGTGTGTGGTTTGATTACACAAATAAACAGCACCCACTAGTGGCCCAACATGAAAACTACAACATTTTCAGCATGTCTGCCTTTTCAAAAACGTTGTCTTTGAGTACTTCTTCTGTCATAATTGAGCAGCGTGAGCTCAATTTTCTGTTGATCCCACATTTTCACCTTTCTGACTATTAAGCGTTGTTTGTAGTGAAATTATTCAGACTTGGACTCTATGTTTGACAATGTTGCAAACATGTTAGAAGTACATGGCAAACATTCACATCGAACTATTTTAGATACCCGACACTAAAAGCGCCTCGGTTTATATTTTCATCCTTAGTGTTGCTTTTTTTCTGATCTACAGACCTTTTTGTTGACGGACTCTTCATTTTCACCCTCGTTTCACCAGTTTCTTCTGTGAAAGGCCTGTGCGTCCATGCATACAGTATTGCGAATGTGATGGAAGCATGCTGAATATTTGCTTTTATACTCTTTTAGCCATTTGCTGACAGACTATTGAGGCTTTCCAAGGAGGCAAAGCATGCACGCTACGAGAATAAGGTTAAAGATCACCAACCCAATGACCAGTGAACATATGACTGTAATCAAATGATAAAGCATCTTTAACCTTTAGCTCCAGCTTTGCAGCTGGAGAAAAAGAGGAAATTGCGATGAATGACTAACTGAAGCTCGACTCTAGAATTATTTGTTTATAAAATTATAAATGTCAATTTAATGAGAAATGATCCATTCATCCATCTTCGAGACCAATTTATCAAATTCAAGGTAATATGGGTGCCGAGCCGAGCAACACACAGGTTAGATGGTCACACACACATTCACACACCTCCACCTGCAATTTATAGTCAATCTGCTGCGGTGTATGTTTTAGCACAGTGGGAGGAAACCGAAGTACAAAGAGAAAACCAACAGTCTCACAAAAGGGAGTTGGAGGCATACAAAGGGTCCATTGGTAAAGTGTGCCATCTCTCAAAAGGAAGGTTGCAGGTTTGATCTCCCATTTGTCCATATGTCAAATTGTCCCTCAATGAACCACAAAACAAGATGGATTGAACAACTTCAATGGCAGCTGCATCCGATTCTGTGAATGGGTGAATGTGACTAATAACTTAAAGTGCTTTGTGGACAGCTATGTAATGGAATATTATATAACATTATTATATCATTATTGACAAATCAAGGACTGATTTATTCGTTCATGCAATTCAATTACTTCTTTCACCTGTTTGATAATCAAACTTTGGTTGTACATTTATGTGTTTTATGTTCAATCACGGGTAAAAGTTGATAAAATACAAAAACAGTCCAATGATTAAGGATATTTTATCTATTTGTATTGTTTACGGGCCATAATATGAAAATATTAGTTAAAAATGTGGTGTCATATTGCTTTCCTAAGCCAAAAACCTGAAATATCCCCCAATATATAATTACATTCCATCAACACCGTTTGGATAAAAGTTGTCAGTAAAATATTGTTTGCGGATCAAGGCCATGCATCTATCTTCTCTTTTCAGCTGGAGAAGGCAGTGTAGAGACCAACATTGGACAAATCTAGAGAGACACACACTCATATTTTTATTTAATGTCAACATTTAACCCCAAATATCTACGGACTGTTGGAGGAGGAAGCTGGAAAACTTGCAAACTCCACACATGAATTGAATGTAGAGTGACAAAACTGACTGAAAAGTTTGGTTTACCACGAACGGAATCTTTTCAATGTAAAAAAAAAACCTTTTATATAAGATACGCATACATGTGTCAAACATAATTTTAATTGGAATTTTATGGTGAATAAAACACAATCCATCAATTGCAACATTTTTAAACCATGTAAGCACAGATAAGGCATATGTAAAATTGGGCACAAAATCCCCTGGAGTGTGAAAAAACGAAGTGGTGCCGTAATTAAAACTTGGATTTCCACAATTTTTGCCAAAAATCCATGAAAATATTACTGTGAAATACCAATTATTATTAGCTGATGTTATACTTGTTTGGCTTTCTCCTCTTTGAAACACAAAATATTATGTGACGATATACCATAAAGATGTAATCTAAGTGTCTTAGTAAAACTTAAAGTTTAGAACTGAGATTTGCCCAAGTAAAATATGTGTTTCATCTGAAGGTGTCGCATTCAAATGCCTGTATCTTGTCAGTGATTAGAGATATTTTGACTTCGTATTCAGAAACCTGAAGTTTTGCATTATGAATGTATGATTTCAGATTAAGCAACGTTGAGTTTTCATTAAAAATGGCAGTAGAATGTAACTCAGGTCTTGAAGCCTGTCTCAAGAGTCACTTAAAACCTGAAAACTCATTAGCAATGCGATGGACAATCAGTCTGCTGGTCTGTGATCATCTTAGCGAATATGTGAGTGTGAATGTTTATTGTCCATTAAAATCAATGTATGCAAAGCAGAGCGAAGTACAAGGAGTTTTTATTATTTAAATCTTAGGTTGCTGCGTTTACATGATGACACTTTGGTCTCTCTTTGGGAACATATTTAATCCAATGACCAGATTGTTTACATGAACACGAAATGAACTGATGAGATTGATTTGCATCAAGAATATCAATCTGACGATCCACACTGTAGATTATTCTCATAATTCTTTGCCCTGTGACCATTTTTGACACGACTGCTTTCATCTTTACCCCGAAGGTCGACCATAATCGGTTTAGTAACTCAACTAATTCAGCTCGTTGTGTTTCTCTTCAGACTGCAGCACAAAACAACCTTGTTCAGGATCTGTAGCACTTTTACGAGCGACAACTCTCTTGCACTGACTGGTTCGGCTACGCAACAGTTGTCGTGCGCACAAAACTCCAACAGTAGGAAGTAATCCGATGTGCCGTTTACATTGACTCCACTCAGATCATAAGGAAAGATCATGATTTCAATCAGATGCTGCCATTTTATTCAGATAGAAGTGTTTGATTGACTGGATTTTAATGTGATTGGTATTCAGTCAAAGGTATTATATTCCTTGGATTGACAGTAAAAACATGGGTGTGTGTTTGAGGGTGAGAAATAGAGGTTTCTGTGACAAGATCTGAGTTGTAGAGTAAACTGACTGAAGTAAAGTCTCTCTGCGGGTTTCTTCCACAGCACTACTTCATCACTGTGAAGTAGGCACGCTCACACACACAAATTGTTACCGAGTTCTTTTCATGATGCCAGAAACACTTTTTTCCCCCCACTCTGGGCTCATCAGAGTCAGGGTCACCAGAAGAGGCGGCGTTGAATGGGCAGATGGTGCCACTCAATTGCTTCCCCTCATGGCACTTTGATAGGAGGGAAGGCCAGGATTAACACCAGCACCTGGACCGCTGCCAGCCACCTCCAGACCCAATGTGGAGCATCATAGATTTAACATGAGTGTAACTAGGAGGTCCATAGTCACACAAAGTCAATCTACTTTCAGTTTATGGCTGAAATTAATCATGAACAATTTGTTTTTAAGTCATTTTCCATATTTAAAACCAGTTAAAAACAGTGTATGAGGGTATGACTTGCAGTTATTAACTGGGAATGTCCTATTATAAGGGGGTGAGGGTATTGTAATCCAGACCAAAATGTCCCCAACAACAAGTAGAGCATGACATTACATAGACATTCATTGTTCACATCAGAATGAAATTACATTGGGGATCCCCTGACTTCTCCTCCAGGGCCGTCAAGGAGGTCTCAGTCGAATGATTTACGGCTAAATTTGATTTAATCATCCACATTCCCTTCGGAATACCATGCAATAGAGCAGCCACTCTCATTCTTTCAACTGCCTCCATTATTAGATCAAGCTTTTATTCATCATTGAGTTCATACCTAAAATACATGTTAAATTAAAAAAATCCGTTTTAAGCGGGTAAATATTCGTATGCTTATACCAGACCATGATTTTGACCAGGATAAGAAAAAATATGTCAGAGGCTGTACTCCACGTCATGGTAGTAATATTCACTGGTTTGGTTGAAATGTTTAGATTATATAAGCAAAGGATTTTTGGAAAGTATTTGGAATATACATATCAGATTACTCTAACATTACCCCTGTAATGACCTTCTCCATCTGGGATGCAGTGAACTGAATTATTAAAAGAACTGCACTTGTGGAAAAGTAATGCGACAAAATGCTGTTAGGTGGAGTTCAAATAATGCGTCTTTTCACCACTTCAGCAGTCTGAAAGTGCTTTACACTGTTTGTCAGGTTCATTCATTCATGCAAACACTCGGAAAGTTCTCGACTTCCATTTGGAGCAATTTAGGATTTAATATCTTGCCCGAGACCAAGTGAAGACATGGAAAGATTGAAACGGGGGATTAATCCACTGATAGCGGGCTTGGAAAATGACCTGCTTCACCACTAATCTCAGTTGTCGCAATCTCTTACAGAGATACAAAAAAACCAAACAACTAACTTCTACATATTCTTTTTCGTGACTTAAGTTAGCCATTAGCCAAACCACAACTTAGAATTTTAAAGCATCTTCAAACTCCAATAGTACACTGGGGTCCCCCACTAATGGGATCAGATAGCTGCTTGCTGCCTGATCCTACTGGTGGTTAAAAAAATGTACTTATCCATCAGGGTATGCAAAAAGCAAAGAAAGACCTGAGATAGAAGTAAGTAAATTCAAAATGATGAGCGGGTAACATTTTTTCTCCTGACAAACACTATTGGAAAACAGAGTTGGCGTGGATGCACACAGGTAGTTTCCTTTTAAAGGTACAGACACAGAAACAGCCTGTTCTCAGTAGAGCTCACTAGAGGGACTTTAAGACTGACTGAAATTCAGGACAAAGGCTGGATTTGGGGCAAAACGCTTTGAATACAATGTTGTTGGACTTCTGACAACAATGTGAAATAGTTTTAAAATATTAATGAAACAGGTTCAAAAACAGCTGAAATTTGCATCTCTAGTAGTTAAACACACACAATCCTCGGTCTGTGTCTATCTGCGTATTTCGCATATCCGAGCCTTAAAGCCAAGTCATTCTATAATCACATCCAGATCAAAAGAATAAGAAGTGTGTCACGTTTGTGTCTTTCTGGGAAAACAAGGCCTCCCTGAGCTAAGTGCAGCGCAGCTGTGGAGGAAATCCCTCTAATGGAAACGTAGATGACGAACCGAATAAATAAATAGATGCAGTAACATATCACGTCTTCCAGCTCTCAGTTCACTTACATTAACTTGTCAATATTTCCTTGGCTTAATATCCATCTGTACAGATGATTGTCAGTATAAGCGAGAGACCCAACACACACACTAAAAAGCTTGGCTACGTAGGATGATTCAACACTGCTGCTCTCCTCTGGTGATCGCGTCGTTTAAGGAGAAAACATGCAAATGAGCCGTTTCTCGGTCTCTCCAGCCTCTCTGCCTGGTAAATGTCTTCTCCGGGCTGTGGGTGGATCAGAGGAACAGATGTCACTTATTCACCACAGCTCTCGGATATGGACTACAGATTGATGCCTCTACGTTATCGTCACATCTCTCCCTTTTGAAATACAGCTCCGAGTCTTTTGGCGCCTTAACGAGAAAAGACATCCATTTCTCTTGACATTTAAGTGTTTCACATTCAGCAGATGGGGGAAGCGCATCTGCTTGGGTTTTATGGTGTGTGTTTATGCAAGAGAGGAACTGTAGGTTTTGTTTGGGTTTTTTTTTTTTTTTCTTCCTGGAAACATGAGTTGAGCCGGTGCAGCTGCTGCATGCAGGGATTCCCAATCACCATGACTGTCAATCACCTGAGAGCGGATGGAGCTGGAGGGCTTTCCTTCTCTGTACACACAGATAGTTATTGATCCCAACTGTGGATAAAAGTCACAGATTTTGTGTTTGACGTTTTTAAAACAGTGTTGTAAGTGACTGGATCTGTACTATGTGAATTATTCAATGATGTATAAGAATTTATTAAATTAAAAAGCATGCACTTGAGCATTTCGATAGTCAGGTTTTCATTATTTAAGAAACAAGTGCAGTTATCATTGGTTCAAATGCAGTTTTTAGGGCTGCAAAGAACACCGAAGCCACTTGTGGCCTGCAGATTTCCCGTCACATCGACATAGAATTACTTTAAAGCTTTTTCTCATTTGTCTATTCATTGCCTCCGTCTTTACTATGAGAGATGAAACTCGATGTGCCAAAAAAAAAAAAAAAAAGAAACAAAAAGAGAACGGCACCAACAGCATAAAGCTGGTCAAGGTTCTTTTCCATATGCAGAGGCTGCATAGAGCCTTTTTTATTTATTTTTTTTCCAGTCTCGAGTTACAAATATTTACCATTCATGAGAACGGGAAGCTGTTATTCTGTTTCTGACCTCGTTTGCACATTGAGTTTTTGATTGTTGTGACCAAACATCCATGGAAATAACCCAATATCAGATTACATTGAGCATTTTAGACACTTTAATGTGATGGAAATATATTTTTACTAAAACAGGAGATAAAAGTAAATACATAAAAGCTGAGTTATTAAATGTTATTATAAATGTATACAGCAGTTTGTGTGTTTTGTTTTTTCTAGTGTATCTCTCATGTCGAGTCATTTTGTTTGATAAGAATTACTATATTTTAGATTTTCTCTACAGCTGCGCCTGTCCAAACTGAATTCCATATGACAATAAAATATATTAGACTGTATCATATTGTGATATTGTCATGATTTTGGCTTAAACAGAATACAATTTTATCATCCAAACCCACTTTACAGTTTGGTTGTAGTTAGTGTTGTTTTTTAGTTTGGAATGCTAAATATATAGTTTTTAACATTTCTGCCTTTTTAGTGTAAACAGACTGAAAATCATGCAGTTTAAATACGAAATTAAACGAAAAACTGTTTGTTTTCACTTGAAATGTCCTCGTATAGATGGAGCAACTTACATTTTCTACCTTCAACACATTTGGAAAACAGGATTGTTTACTAACTTTGAGGTTTGGAAAATGTTTCTGCAGATATTCGATGGTCTATGATGCCTTATCAATATCCATCAATCTTAGATATACAACATTATTCAATTCAGCCTGGATAAGCAATTTAGAGTCATCAATCAACTCACACACAAAACTCTCAGACCCAAATCAAGCGGGCGATATTCCCACAGTGACTCAAGAAACTTAACCACTCCACCCCTGATCAATATGTGACTCTGGGAAAGAAGGCAGTGGGTGTGAACTGTCACTCATGCCGCTTCCTTAAAGGCTGCAAGACTTCAACAATCAAAGCCTGTCCCCCACATCCACGTCCCAGTGTGACGGCTCCTCTTTATCATTTTGCAGCTCGTCAACATAACCCAAGATAAAACTGCTCAGTGGAACAGAAGCGCACGTTCACATCCGGCACAATGACAAATATAGCAAACGGAACAACAACCTCCACTCGCACACAAGACGTCACAAGAACTATCCAACTATTTTCTCTCTTTCGCCGTGTGCTGGTACTTGATGAACTAATTAATAACTTATGTTCATGTAACTCTGGGGGGGAGGTTCAGTAATCTCACCCATAGTTAACAACTTTAAAGACAATGAGTTTCCATGGCGTACTTTTTGGTTGCTGACTCACTCTTCGCTCACATACTTGCTTTTTTTTTTTTTTTTTTTTTTTTTTTCTAAGAAC
>OMNM01002372.1:0-11794 GCA_900302745.1 Parablennius parvicornis | reverse complement strand
TGTGAATAATCTGATTAATCTCTATAAGGCAGGGTTGTTTTTTTCTTCTTTTTTTTTTCTTAAAGTGTGTCTGCTGGGAGATGTGGTGCTTCACAAAGTCTTTGCAAACTCTCTGAAAGCCAATCTTTTCAGAGTGACAGCTATTTATTTATTTATTTTTTTTAAATGGGTTAAACAGAGAAGAGCCTGCACAGTGGGCTTTTTACTGTTCATTGTGTGGCCAGTCCTGATTTCAAAAGCAATTTCCAAGGACGTCAAACAGGCGCAAATGCACTGAAATGGGAGAAAATTAAAGAAGTGGAGGCTTCAGTTATATTTTTTTCTTGGTTTGCTGATGAAATTCTTGTGTAAAGTCGCCTCTGGTCATGTTGTCAGATGGAGCTGCTCCCCCACATGTGATGAAACAAATTGAGAGTGAAACGTAAGAGATTTGCAAGGGAGCTGACTCGGCACATTTCAGATGAGTTCACTGCGTCCGACTCGCGATGACTCCAGGTATTACCGTCACAGACGAGCTCGCATTGATATCGGGCTGACACGTTTACAGAAACGACAACCTCGTGGTTTGAAGCGCGGCAGGAAAGACGGGCAGGTGAGAGTGAGGGAAAAGTGCTGAGTCATGCAATGGGATAATGTAGCAAGTCGAGAATCAACTTTCAACCTGCCGTGACACAGATGTAGTTTTGAACTCTTGCTTCCAATCAAGACTTCAGGGTTTTCAAATTAGAACATGATACTGAAATATCTCAACTGTCAAAAAGCAAAGTATTTGAGATAAAGATGGCTGCCAGAGGATGAACAGTCATGATCTAAAATCATACAGTCTATGGAAACCTTACAAAAAAAAAAGATCATAGACTTTTAAACTAAAATATTGTACTCCAATTCTGTCAAAACACTTCTATCAGTCTGTCTCAATGAAATAATCCTTTCTGCCTCTTTTTTTTACTGAATCAAAGTCTGAAGACCAAAAACCACAACAGCAATTAAATTCATTTCCAAAACTAAAATAAAATAATGTGACCTGGTCTGAACCCTCCTTTAAAAGTTCACTAAAATACTACAACACTACTCTGTGATTGCCAAACAAACAAGAAGATACTTCCTGCTTTTTGTGGATGGTTTAGAAATTTGGCTCAGCTGTCGTTGGAAAGGGAAGTTCACAAGCACTCTGCTTTAAAAAAACAAAAAACAAAAAACAAAAAACAAAACAATGAGTCAAACTTGTTCTCTCATATGTTTGCAGGGCATTTTGTCCAGATGAGAGTCAAAAAACAAGTTTAGACACAAGGATAAAGCCTAACTACAACCACAACTACATTTAAATGGATTTGAACATATTTATCAGCATCAGCATCAATGCGGCAAGTATTGAATAAAGAGAAAAATTGTTCTCACTTATGCTGAAGGACAACAACTGTGAAGGAGGAAGCCAATTGAAAACTAAAAGGGATCAATAGATGATCCAAAGTCAAAACTGAAAATTAAAATACAATGTGTATATGGGATAGAATATAAAGGACAATGTCTTCAGTATAAAGAGTTATATTTGGACCACAATGTAACCAAATATGGACCACTACTATTATTGTTGTATCAGAAATATTAAGTTATAGTTATACATTCAATCAAATATATATTTACCAAACAGGGAAGCACAATAAACACTCTAGAGGAAACATGATGTTTATTGTGTTTTCTTTGTAACAAAGAACCTCCAATTAAAAAAATTACAATAATATTACTACTACTACTACTATTACTACGAGGTCCTTATCTTTACACTAAATCCAAAGTTCTGGGATAAGAACAAAAGTGGTGTTTGGACACACATTGTACATTTTATTCATTATATTTTGTGTCAATATGTTTATATAGTATCCATCGCATGTAAAAAAAAAAACATCATTATTAATTTCACTGGTGGAAATTAAAATTAACTAGTTGCAAAAATACAAACATAAATACATACATCTATGCTTTTTTGTTAATAATATTTTTATATTTTCCTTACTTTTGCTTTCAACCAAGCTTGTTACTTTACTCTAATACCGCCAGTAATAGTATTTTTGTTAATTAAAATGCGACAGAAGCGGCGCAGTGTCAACACAACATTGCCTTCGAGTTCATAAAGCAAAAACGGCAGATATGGAACAACATTTAATGATCATTCATTTGTTGAGCAGCCAATTAATCAAGTCCTGTAATTATTTTTGCTGCCTGTGAGCGACTGAACAAACACTGCACAGTGGTGGGCCTGGAAAGTTCAAACAGGGAACTTAAAGAAATCCGCAGAGCTGAGGAGAAGTGTGAAATCACTAATTGATTTCTGGTACAAACAACCCGTGTTGTTCTTCAAGAACTTATTTGATACAAGTAATTATGACAGTTTTATGAAATACAGGACATTTAGACAAACAATGTGCAAAAAGTGAGAATATGCAGATTGTTTCTTGGAAATATATCATTTTACCATTGGTAATGCTGTGTATTGAACTTTTTTTTTTTTTAATTATATGCATTTTTTGGCATTGGCAGAGATTTTGCCTTAAAGAAAAGAAAAAAAAATACAACACACATACTCTGCTGCTCATCCTACAAATGCATGTTCTTTAGAAATATAGAACTTTACCTAAGAAATGATCTAACAAATAATTACTTTCTTACTTTTTCCACATATTTTAAATAATGTTTTTCAAATCCTACAAACACACACATTCAGTCACATTTCCCCTCTTGTTGTTCTTTGTTTGATAGAACTTTAATAACAAAAAATCCTCATTAAGACATTTCTCTCCACTCAGTGTTTGTATATCGGGTCAGACTTGGGTCACTCAAAGTTCTCCTTTCTATGTCAGGTTGTGATGACTTGTTATTGTGCTTTTTACACACAGTGCACGAGGGCACATTAAAACATAACCAGCTCTTGACTATGCGTAGATAACAATATTGCGACAAGTCGTGAGATAATTCCAGCATTTTATGCCTGAATACAGATTTTAAATGCAGCAACTCTGCACTGGAGTGAGCGGCTCTCTTGAGGGCGGGTTGGGATGAATGCTGATAATAACTTCAGTTTGCAGAAAGGCAGCCCATTAAAACAACTCGAGATGAGCAGCTTCTTCTCAGCAGGTCAATGCGAATCGTTCTCTCATCTGAACTATGGAGCAACGTCACTGCAACGAGGAAGTGGAAGTCTTCTGAAATCGGCCTTTGGGCGGGGATGATGTGACAGTCATGGGTGTGGATGGCAAAATAAATTCAGGAACACAGACTTTGTGAAGTGCTTATGAGACAGCTTTGTGAACTCGACATTAAAAGTGTAGGAGGATGAGAGGATGAGCGTCCCACAGCCATTCGCGCTGATTTGTACGATTTTGGGGTGAATCCTCTTCAGGTTGAGTTAATGTCCTTTTTTAATGTAATTAGTAAATATATGTTACATTGTTACTGTTCATCAGTTACACCAGAGACAAACATGAATGTATTCCCACCTACAGCTAAGTTTGAATAAAAATTAGCTTAATGCAAGTTTTTTTTGTTTTTGTTTTTTTGGTGGGAAAACTCTTGCAAATACAAGAAGAACATTCAATCTCCACACAGAACTGAAACCAGGTTGTCTTGTTTGTGAGTCAAAGGTGTGTACTCTTGGACCACCTTGCTGCTAGGTAATATAAAAACAAAACAAAAACAAATCTTTTTCTTTTCTGAATTTGAGTTTCATTACTTAAGGTTAGTCCGGTTTTTTTTTTTTTTCAAATCGGGAAGGTCCATCAACTAAAGACTGATGCTGAATGGTTCACTCATGTTCATATTTAAGGAGATTTTCTATGAGAACAATAAGATGTGTTACAAGTTTGATTTTGCTTTGAACAAACAGAAAAACCTTTATCTTTTAAGTACTCTGACTTTTTTGAAGTCGACCTCAGCAAACTTTATCATGAACCAATATCCATCTAGCAAAAGCTTCTTTTACAATGTATCTTATGTGATGATAGAAACTTCTGTATACTTTCTTCTCTGACGATAGGCTTCCGACTTGTGAAGAAATATCTGACTTTTTGACTTCATGTGTGCCTGCAGGATACAAATGAAGACGAGTCTTGAGCAGGTTGTATTTAACCAATGAGAGATGCAGAGGTCAGTTATAAAGCACAAATCATCAAGTTGCGAGACAACTTTGATCATGCTTCCAAATTTGAATCTATTCTCACCACCAGGACACAAAGTTAGAAACTGTAAATATTTGTTTTTAAGTAATCGCAGTAGTTTAATATGTGTGTACGACGAGGAGGCTGAAATATAAGGAAGTGGGATGGATTTCCATGACATTTTGAGCAGATATACAGGTCCAGAGAGGATTTACTCCTACTGACATTATGGATAAAACATTCAGTGCTCCAAAACACTGACTTTTAACCTGCTTCATCAGTCCATGCAGGGCTGCCAACTTCTGACTTCAGCTTTGTGGACACTCGCATATGTGCCAACACACACAGATTAATTACCATCTCAGATGTTGCATCTATTCACAATCTACTGTTACTTCCTTCATTTTCACCTATTAAAATTAGTCTGGAGCCACAAAATGATTTAAAAAAAACTTGTGAACATGCAGTTTTGATGTATTTCTGAAAAATCTGGTTTAAGTGGCTGCAGCACATTGAATTGAAATGAAACACTCACCCAACTCTGTAGAAGCTGGAAAACAAGAAGTTGCCTCATAAAAAGTTTAAACAATTAGACATAATGTTTCAGGAGCGATGTTCATTCCTGGTTGATCTGAGAGTTAGTGCAGAGCAAACATAGAACCAATATGACGTAATATGTTGTATTTTTGATTTCCATAACTAGGAAGTTACCACATCAAATCTAATCTATTTTCATTTTTATGGTTGAATTATGGAAACATTTTCACTGTCCTCATGGTGCTTTAATTTGCACAAATTACAAAATTCCTGCATGTAAGATAGAAGTTCCAAACTAATTAAAATGGCTGTTTATAACTTAAGAGAAAATATCTGCATGTATTTTATATTCATAATGCAGAGGAACAAATTTGCTTTCTGCACAGTGACTCAAGCTCACCTCATAACAAGAACATCACATCTTCTCAATATATTCAGAGGAACATAAATGTAATTGCAAAAGAGTCCATCTTTAATATAAATCATGTTTCGAAAGCGGGTATTATTGGTCTATTTTGCACATTTCAGTGTTGAATGTGCTGTGGATTTGCTTGAAAAGACTTTATCAGAAAACAAGTTATGCATGATGCACTTTTTAAACATTGTTGAATGTGGCCGGTATTATTTATAAGGTGTTTGAAAAAAAAAAATTCTCCTTAGTTGTGGTTCTGTTCTTGTTAATGCAAGGAGGAATTCATTATGATCTTGAATTCATTGCCTCGCAATATCACATTGCACAAGATGAGAAATATAACACTTGTATTGTCGTGAGTGTAACTGATGAATCAAGGTTGAGTCTCCTCAGACTCAGAGACTCAGGAATGCTCCCGATTCAGCACCATGCTGCACGTCCACGCTCTCAAAGACCCGAGGGCTTCAACCCTCTGACCTTATTTTAACTCCTCCACATTTTCCTCCTTGCTTCCTCTTCTCACGCGGGCTGAGGAAGAAACCACAACGTCTCTCAGTCTGACCTGACTGAGATAATGTTATGCTGTACTTTCATATTCCTTATTTTCTATTTTCTGTTTTCAATTATCATATTTCCTGACAGTCCCTTTGAGAATTTCAACAAAATTTTGTTTGCATTGTTTTTTCGCACTGTTCTGTTTTTTGTTGTTGTTGCCATTCTCCTATTTGACCTCACACAGTGTCTGAATCATTGCTCCACTAATGTATTTTATAAACACTCAATGTTTGTACATCAGTGTCTTTTGTATTTCTTTGGCATGTTTTTGACTCTTGTGGAGAATATATATTGTTTTGAAGGGGGGGCAGCTTGAATTTAAAAAATTGAGTTTCTTTACCCCCATTTTCAATTAATATTTAATATTAATCTTCCATCTTTGGACTCAAAACTGATTTAGCAACCGTCTACACAACAATACACACAGCAATGTAATAAATAAGACATACCAGCGATGGTAATAAACAATACACCAACAATGGTAAGAAAACAAAAAGCACATAACAATAGCAGACAGAGTATCGATATGAAATTAGGAATGTAAAAAAGTTAGGTATTAAAACACAGTGAATTCCACAGAAAAGGGTTCTGAAACCATGAATCTTCTCACTGTGAGTCAGGAGTGCTCTATGAGTAGCTGCTTGGCCTTTATGGGCTGTAAAAGCAGCGGGTGGACTCTCAGACTATTAGTTGGCCTCCACTTGACCTCCGAGCGAAGCGTTTTCTGCACGAAGGAAATGATTTGAACCTGGAGGTTATTGTGTCTCCTGCAGGGCCCCGACTCCAGACACAACTCACCTAAAGCTCTCGTTCAGAGGAGCCTCGCGGGCTCCTCGAACAGCACGACGACTCCAAACAACACTTGATGCCTGTCGAACACGAGTGTGCTTCAGGATAATGGAAAAAAAAAAAAAAAAAAAAAGGAAAATCGGAACAGCGAAGACAACCAGCTGTTTTGCGTGTGCTTTTTCAGACTCTCAGTCGGGAGAACCTTGAATTAATGCAAAGTTTACCACAAACCGCATGTAATTCTCCTCCCAAGAAAAAGGAAAATAGCACGTCAACATGCACAGTTAAGACGTGAGATTTTATCCTCAAGCAAACGGAAAGCCTGCAGCAGCTCCGGGGCTCTTCGGTTCAGGAGGAGATTGAATCTTACTGCCGTTTCCATCTGTCTGCCCGACGCCACTGTTTACATATCAGACGTGTTTGTCTTCCCAATATTTCCATAACGTAGTTGAATTAGACTCTCTGAGCACAGATAATTCACACAAGACTTCCACACAACACACAAATAATGTACAAATAGCTGACATTATATGCTGCAGAGATTCTCAGACATTTGCATTCTCTTCGTCATCACTTCATCCTCCAGAAAGAAGGTGAACATATCAGCTTTGTCCAGTCTGGTCTTTTTCATTGTATTAAATCATGACTGGTTCGCCACTAGAGTCTGCTTTTAAAGGTACAATTTGGATTATTCCATAACATTTAATATTTGATGTTTCTTATCACATCGTCAGTGATGCGTCCTGTCATCAGGTGTTTCAGGTCTCACAACATCCTCACCCCCGGGGAACCAGCCAGGGTTGATTAGACTTCGACTTGATCCCCAGCAGCAACCGAAGGAGCTTAAGCCCAAGACACCTTGTGGATTATCCTCCTCTGTGCTGAACGTCCCGCAAAGACCCTGCAGCCCACTTCACTGGCCTCACAGGAAGTCCTCTGACCTTTCCTCTGATACTACAACAGCTCCTGGTACTTGGCACGCCTTGGCTTCATCAATCGTGTCACACTCAGGATGCTGTAAGTTCCAGGTAATTTGAAGCTCAGAAATGATGATCATGTCTGGCCTCAGTGACGTCTCTGCAATATGTTGATGAAGGACACGACCTTCTTTATAGCAAGGTGGTGTTTGCTGGTGCAATTGCCTGCTTGCACAAGGAACCAGACATGACGGATGTCAGACCAGGTTACCCTGAGCTGCAGTGGACTCCTCCCACCTTGCTTCAAACCACCTTTACTTGATCTGGATCTGCTGAGGTCAATGCAATTCAGACCCAAAAGCTGAGGTACAGACATAGTAGGTGAAAAATAGGTATCGAATTTGAAATTCGTGTCCGATTTCTATACCAAGTTTGGCTTTTATATGAACAAAAATGCGTGCTTTTCATGTAGGGTTAGTTGCCTGAAAAGCGATAAATTGGAATGAAAAAAAGAAAAAGACTTGAGAAGCATTGAAAGATCAAGTGCTGGCACGACTGTCTTCATTAAAACATATAGTATCGCAGGCTTTACATGTCAGTTCTATGCAGCGTTTTTACATGATTTAGATGAAGAAGAAAAAAAAACTGAAAAGAATCAGAAGTGTTATCTTCATTCCTCCTGGCAGCAGTTAAAAGCAGCAGGTAAGTTGGTCGCTGTGATCCTCCCACACAAAGCTTTGATCATCCCCGGCTCCCTCCTGACTGCACACACACACACACACACACACACACCAGACTGCTCAGTAGCTTTAATGAGCAGGTAAAGCAGGGCAGCTGCTCGCTTTAAGGGGCTAGGTAAAGCCACACAGCCAAGGTTAACAGGCAGCAGTCGAGCTGCAATCTGTTGGGATTGATCGCGGATCAGATGCAGTCTGGTATCGAACCTGCTAGAAGGGAAGACCCGAGGGACGAGCCACATGGGCATCCTGTGACATCGATCGCCACCGGTTGGGGAATCCCATGTTGGAGGTGTGTGTGTATAAAAAGACAACGGTGCCACAAATAACACAGTCTGGGTTGTCGTGTTTCGCTTGTACTGAAGCTTCAAAGTGGGTGGGGGGTTTGGGGGATTATTTCTCATGGCTGCATCCCGCTGAGGCCCCGGAGGCGTCAGGCCTGTCAGTCACACGCTGCCGCCCTGAGGCCCGTGGATGACTTGTTAGGAAGTAGCTCACTCCAGAAAAGAACAAAACGAGCAGAGAGTGAAAGAAAAAAGAAATATCTCTCAACGAGCCTTGAAAATGTTACGTGTGAGAGAGAGACATGAATTTTTAATGGCGAATGGGACGTAAAGAGACATAATTAGCGCAGAGAGAGAAAAAAGGACATTAGTCAGTTTGGATCTTTGGCCACGTCGTTGCACTGAGACTACGTTTTTGATTATACGATTCAGAAAAGTTTTACGTTTATGCAACATTTTGAAAACAATGTACTTTTCATGTTGGGCCACAAGTGGGTGCTGTTTTTTGTCATCAAACCAAAACACATAAAAATACGCTATAGACATGAACAATGACGATTCATGTGTGCAGGCGACAAAGTTGGATGATTACAGTGAACTATAAAACTTTCAAGTCTTGAGGCTACGTTTACACGTACCCGGGTATTTGAAAAAACTGTGATATTTCTCGGCGTTTGTTTGGGCCACGCATTTACCCATAAACGCAGCTACGACTCACCACAAACGATGAATTATAAAAATTCCTGCAATAGTGGAGCTCTGGATAAACTGTGTGACTCCGTTTGCATCTAAAGAAGGGAATTCAGATATTTGCATCACAGTTCTTGACGCTGTGTTTTTTTTTCTTTTCAAGGATTCGTATTGGTGAGCATGTTCCTCGTTACACTGCCCCCTTCAGGTTTGGCATGCTCATAGCACCTCTTAACCAGGTGTTTAAGCAGATTCTTGTCAATTACATTTTTTTTTGTAAATGTAAAAGGGGAAATATCTGTTTTTGTAAAAACCCGGGTACGTGTAAACGTGGACTCAGGAGAATATAAACTGGAAGTCATGACATTCTGGAAGCCTCCATTGTTCCCGCCGTCTACATGAGAGACGGAATCCAAGGGCCTTCAAAAAGTAGCATTTTCCTCCAATTACACAAAAATGGAGTTGGAGCATTGTCAAAAAGTTCCACCTTAAGAGACGCTTTCTAAAAGTTTCTTTTTCAGTGGCTCCGAGCACCGTTGTCATGTAAACAGAAGTTTTTGCATTTTCACTTGAAAACACTGTCGTGCAAAATTAGATTTGAATTCATTTGTACACTTGTCTTCTCAGTCATCTCACTCTGTGGATTGAATTATTGACTTGATAGCTAAAGAGGACGAGCACCAACAAAGATTACAACACACTCAAGCACACATTTAAAAAAACACATTCAAGAGCAACAGATTCTCAACTAGTTCACTTTATTTATTTTATTCATTCATGTGTTATTGCTTCCAAGCTCCCTGCACCGTGCCACGTTGGGAAAAGCCTCGTTTCTGGGTGTAACTCATTTACACCTGCACCTTCACACCGCCACCACACCTCAGCTTCTGTTACCTCTGACACCCGGTTTCAATTAAACTTCTACCCGTCACAGACAAAACCTGAAGACCTCAGAACCTCTAACAATGCAGAAGAATACACCTAGTGCTCTTTGTTTACTCTCATAATAAATTACGTTCCTCCTCAAGAAAGCGTCACCTTTTTTAAAACAAATAAAATGCAGTAAGTCCTTTTATTTAAGGGTCTGGAAGGTATACATTTTTTTATTTTATGTCATCTTAGTCAGGTGTCACTTTGATTGACTTAAAAAAAAATAAAACATTCTTCTGTTTTCAAAGAAAAACAGTTGAAATCCAGGTTGGGTATATGCGAGTATTTTTCCAAGTGGCCAGAAAAATTAGTTGTACTGTTCATTTACAGTCAAATAAACTATGATTTTTGGATTTATTAACAATGCTAACCTGCTAACTTCATAGCATGCGCTCCTTTAGTGCTCCACATTTCATCAAAACAAACTTGGTCTTTTTTTTTTTTTCTTTTACAGGGCAGCGATAGATTACAGGTTAGTTAAACCAGAGGCTTTCAGGTTTAACTTCTAGATTACTTCTCTGGGCCCCTGAGCAAGGCGCTCATACTAGTAGATTCCAGTGTTTAGATGGAGAACCTGAGCACAAATAATCAAAACATATTGATGCATCATAGCCAATAAATCTAAACTCACAATCTGTGACTGGCAGCTTCTGTTATGTCTCGGTGAGGTTAGCCATTAGTGGGACTTGTGAGATACAAAGAAATATTCTTTTTTAATTTGATCGATAAAGTCTTTGATTGTCATTAAAATGACATTAATTGTACTAGATGGACCCTGAATGTTAATAAAATGTAATAGAAGATGGCTGTTTACGTATTTAGAGAACAAAGTTTCAGTCATTTACATTTCGATTCTTCACACACATGGTTTCTTTAGGTGTTCAGCTCATTGGGCTTATAAATAGACCAAAACTGACAAATCTTCAGGTTGACTTGTTTTAAGTCGTTGCTAAGTAAATTAGATGGTAAAAAATTCTCCCAGTTGCGCAATCCTGAAACCAGTTTGCAAGTTTTAGCAGAAAAAGATTGAAAACCTCTTAGAAGTAAAACGGAACATTCCAAAACCCACTGAAGACCTAACACACTGCCGCATGAACCCAAATAAACATCTAGTTCTGTTAACTTCTATCTTTTTTTCCCCCTTTTACACACTTTCTTGTTCTTTTCTCTACACTCATCATCCGGTGAGGTGCTTCACAGAAAGCGAGGCTTTCCCCCCCCTCCGATGTCGCCAATTGTTTGCGCGGTCGCCACAAATCACCCTGTGAAATCTGCAGGAGATGTTTTCCACCACAGTGACGCGTCATACAAAATATTGTTTCTTTTTCAACGTTGACCACTAGCAAAAAAAAAACCAACAAAAAAAAGGTGTTCCCCTGATGGCTTTTGGAGTCTACGGTAAATTACGTGTCACCTCAAACAGTGCAAAAAACTGCTACATGAATTCTGCTTAACATTCTAGTCACTAAAAAGTAAAATTAGATATTTTATATTCATTACAAAAATACTAAATCTGTCCGTAGGCTAGGAATTTATACAATTGAGTCGTCTTCGGTAACGAGTTACGTCTGGACTGTGTCACGAGTGAGTGGAACGAATAAAGAGTCCAGCGCGAACGAGCAGTAAGTAAGGGGTTGAAATTAGTTTTTAGCTCCGCTGGGGGGGAGCGGTGTCGTCTTGGCCGTTCTCCAGCAACTCGTCCTCGGAAAAGCTGATGTGGAGGCAGGTTTCGTTCATAGGGGAGGAGAAGGGCGGCGGCGGTGGGTCGCAGGGGTCCGACCGCCGGACGAGG